>PVKP010045542.1:0-16087 GCA_004027715.1 Plecturocebus donacophilus | reverse complement strand
GAGACATGGTTTCACAGTGTTGCCCAGGCTGGTCTCCAACTCCTGGGCTCAAGTGATCCACCCACACCGGCCTCCCAGTCCTAGGACTACAGACATGAGCCACTGCACCCGGCCCCGATTGTTTTTTGGATATTGAACCAGATTTGCATCCTTGCATAAACCCCATTGGTCAGATGTGTTATCCTTTTCATATTGTTGGAAACAGATGATCGGTGCTGCAAAGAAAAATTAGCACTGAGACAAAGGATCTCAGCAAGCAATTTTTACTTCCTGTAGGAAGGGTACTCTCAATAGCCGTCTTGCCACAAGAGTATAATGAACAAAGGAAAAGCAGACATATTTATCCCTTATGCATTTGGGGTTGTCCTTACTGCTGTGTCTGATCTTCATTGGCTGGAGACAGACTCACAATCTCAAGTAAAACGTGATTGGCTAACAACTTAAAACTTTTCTAAACAGGTAAAAGCAGTGGAGAGCTGGGACATGCCTGTGAGCACATCCAGCACAGATATCTTGGTTAAAGTACAGGGACACAGAATGTACTACGTGCCTGTAAGCATGGCATGTCTAACTGCTACATAGGATAGGGCTTAACAAAGAGTTATTAGCACACTTATGTTTTATTCTTTAACAAGAAAGAAAACTTTGAAGAGGAACTTTTACTTCCCACACATATATTGCTGGATTTGATTTGCTAATATTGTATTGACAATTTATGTGTCTTTGTTCATGGGGAGTATTGCTCCACAGCTTTCTTTTCTTGCAATGTCTGGTTTTGATATTGAGGTAATGTTGACCTCATAAAAAGGGTCGTTAATTTTTCCCTCCTCTTCTATTTTCTGGAATAGATCTTGTAGAGCTGGCATTAATTTTTTCTTAAGCATTGGTAGAATTCACCAGGAAAGTCATCTGAGCCCAGAGTTTGTTCCTGTTGTTGTTAGGTTTTCAACAATAAATTGAATTTCTTTAACATATATGGTACCGTCTATTTTTTCTTGAGTGAACTTTGATAACTGTCTTTAAAGGAATTTGTTCATTTTTTTCTAAGTTGTAAAATGTGTGAACATAAAATTGTTTGTCACATTCTTTTTGTTTATTTATTTAGAGACAGGGTCTTGCTCTGTCACTCAGGCTGGAGTGCAGTGGTGCAATCACAGCTCACTGCAGACTCACTCCTGGGCTCAAGCAATCCTCCCACCTTAGCCTACCAAGTAGCTGGGATTACAGGCCCACACAAGCATGCCCAGACATTTGTTTGTTTGTTTATTGTAGGAAGTCTTCTTGCAGTGTTCTCTATCTCATCATCTACCTAATTACAGAAACCAGAAACCTCAAACCCTCACCCCCAAATCTAGTCTGCCCCTTCATTAATCAATGTGATCGCTTTACACTGTCTATCCCATCAACTTTCCTACAGCGGCTGCCATCCCCACCAGCACCAGCTCCTTAACCCACATCCCTGCCTCCATGGCCTTCTGACTACTCTGCCCACGTGTGCGCCAGCAACTCTCCTATCTGCTCTATGGAGGGGATCTGGAATGTGCTTTCCAAAGGTCACAAGCCCAACTGCATCATCCCCCTGCTTAAAACTCTTCAGATATTTTCTTTCTTTTCTTCTTCTTCCTCTTCCTCTTCCTCTTCCTCTTCCTCTTCCTCTTCTTCTTCTTCTTCTTCTTTCTTCTTCTTCTTCTTCTTTCTTCTTTCTTCTTCTTCTTCTTCTTCCTTCTTCTTCTTCTTCTTCTTCTTCTTTTTGAGACAGTCTTGCTCTGTGGCCAGGCTGGAGTGCAGTGGCACGATCTCAGTTCACTGCAACCTCCGCCTACTTGGTTCAAGTGATTCTCCTGCCTCGACCTCCTGAGTAACTGGGACTACAGGCATGTGCCACCACGTCCAGCTAATTTTTGTATTTTTTGGTAGAGACAGCGTTTCTCCATGTTGGCCAGGATGGTCTCGACCTCTTTACCTCATGATCCACCCACCTCAGACCCTGAAAAGTGCTGAGATTACAGGCATGAGCCACCGTGCCCAGACAAAACTCTTCAAATATTTTCAATTGTTTTTTTTGCATTAATACCAACTTTCTTTTTTTTTTTTCTTTTCTTTTTCTTTGAGACAGGGTCTTGCTATGTCACCCAGGCTAGAATACAGAGGTGCGATCACAGCTCAACATAGCCTCTAACTTGCAGGATCAAGTAATCCTCCTGTCTTAGCTTCCTGAGTAGCTGGGACCAAAGGCATGTCCATGAAGCCCAGCTAATTTTTATTTTTTATTTTTATTTTTTTTTTTGTAGAGACAGGGTCCTCCTATGTTGCCAGGCTAGTCTCGAACTCCTGGCCTCAAGCGATCTTCCTGCTTAGTCCTCTCAGAGCACTGGGATTACAGGTATGAGCCACCACGCCCAGCCTATAACATTCTTTATTAAATTTAGTTTCTGTAGGGTCCGTAATGATATCCCCTCTTTCATTTCTGATATTGGTAATTTGTATCTTTTCTTTTCTTCATCAGTTTGATCAGAGACTTGTCAATTATATTCATCTTTCCATAGAAGCAACTTTGGTTTCCTTGATTATTTTTTCCTATTGCTTTTCTGTTTTCTATTTCTGTTTATTTGTTTGTTTTTGTTTTTGTTTTTTTGGGACAAAGTCTCACTCTGTCACCCAGACTGAAATGCAATGGCACAATCTCTGCTCACGGCAACCTCCACTTCCCAGGTTCAAGTGGTTCTCCCACCTCAGCCTCCCAAGTAGCTAGGCTTACAGGCGTGCATCACCACACCCAGCTAATTTTTTGTATTTTTAGTAGAGACAGGGTTTCACCATGGTAGCCAGGCTGGTCTCAAACTCCTGACTTCAAATGATCCACCTGCCTCGGCCTCCCAAAGTGCTGGCATTACAGGCATGAGCCAGCACACCCAACCCGCTTTAAATTTAATTTGTTTCTTTTTCTAGTTTCTAACAGTGGAAGCATAGATCATTGATTTCCTTTTTTAATATAAGCATTTAATGCTATAAATTTCCCCTTAAACATTGTTTTAGCTGTTTCACACAAAGTTGGTATGTTCTGTTCAGACACATTATAGGAAGTTCGTATAGTTTATTTCGGTGCAAAAAACTCTGACACTCCTATGTAGCTTGTTCATAACACGCGTTTTCCATGGAGTTGTTGAAGACCCCCAGAACCCCATGTTACAATCCCATTTTAATTTTTTAGTCATCTATTGATCCCTTCGACAAACATTGTAACACCAGTGTCTATAAAGCATTATGCTAGTCTGCTCAGAGAGATGGCTGTTAATCAAACCATCACATAAATAAATAGAATCTGTTGTATGGCGGAGGTTAAGGAGGATGCAGCTTCTGCAGGCTGAGGAAGAGCTGGAGCAGTGCAGAGTAACAGCTCGGCAGCAGGACAGGCGAGCGCAGAGCCCTCGGCAGAAGCAGGACCTTCAAGGGGTTGCACGAGGAAGAGGAGGGGCTTCTGGGCCTGTGCAGGTCTCTGCAAGTCAGGTAGGGAAAGTTGGTATTGGCCACGTGCGGTGGCTCACACCCGTAATCCCAGCACTTTGGGAGGCTGAGGCAAGAGGAGTGCTGGGGGTCAGGAGTTAGAGATCAGCCTGGGTGACATAGCAAGACCCCATTTCTACTGAGAAATACAAAAATTAGCCAGCGTGCTGGCACACACCTGTGTGTGGTCCCGGCTACTCAGGAGGCTAAGGCAGAAGGATCACTTGGGCCCAGAGGTCCAGGCAGCAGTGAGGTGTGATGGCGCCACTGCACTCCAGCTTGGATGACAGAGCAAGACCCTGTCTCAGAAGAAAAAATAAGAAGTAAAAAAAAGAAAGTTAGGCTGGGCGCGGTGGCTCATGCCTGTAATCCCAGCACTTTGGGAGGCCGAGGCAGGTGGATCACGAGGTCAAGAGATCGAGACCATCCTGGCCAACATGGTGAAACCCCGTCTCTACTAAAACTACAAAAAGATTAGCCGGGCATTGTGGCACATGCCTGTGGTCCCAGCTACTTGGGAGGCTGAGGCAGGAGAATTGTTTGAACCCAGGAGGCGGAAGTTGCAGTGAGCCGAGGTCATGCCACTGTACTCCAGCCTGGTGCCTGGTGACAGAGTGAGACTCTGCCTCCAAAAAAAAAAAAAAAAAGAAAGTTGGGGTTAATATAAAGAATAACAGGCAATATTTGAAGAGTTTGAAGCAAGGGGATGATGCAACGGCATATGTGTTTTGGAAAGGTCACTCGGCTTCCCTCTGTAGAGGCAGAGGGGCCAGAGCACATGTAGGCAAAGTAGTTAGAAGCCACTTAGGCTGGGTGAGGTGGCTCATGCCTGTAATCCCAGCACGTTGGGAGGCCAAGGCAGACTGTTCATGAGGTCAGAAGATCAAGACCATCCTGGCTAGGACGGTGAAACCCTGTCTTAAAAAAAAAAAAAGGAAGCCACTTTATTTTATATTTTATTTTATTTGAGAGGGAGTCTCTCTCTGTTGCCCAGGCAGGAGTGCAGTGGTGTGATCTCAGCTCAGTGCAACCTCCACCTCCCAGGTTCAAGCAGTTCTCCTGCTCAGCCTCCTGAGTAACTGGGGTTACAGGGGCACACCACCATATCAGGCTAATCTTTGTCTTTTTTTTTTTTTTGAGATGGAGTTTTTGCTCTTGTCACCCAGGCAGGAGTGCAATGGTGCAATCTTGGCTCTCTGCAACCTCCTCCTCCTGGGTTCAAGCAATTCTCCTGCCTCAGCCTCCCCAGTAGCTAAAATTATAGGTGCCCACCACCATGCCTGGCTAATCTTTTTTTTTTTTTTTTTTTTTTTTTTTTTTTTTTTTTTTGTATTTTTAGTAGAGACAGAGTCTTACCATATTGGCTAGGCTGGTCTCAAACTCCTGATCTTAGGTGATCCACCCGCCTCAGCCGCCCAAAGTGCTGGCATTACAGGCGTGAGCCTTGGTGCCCGGCCAGACGCCACTTTAATCACGTAGGCAATGATGTGGACTCCGAAGCTGGTACTGGTGTTGGTGGTGATGGCAGCTGCTCTGGGAAAGTCCATGAGAAAAACTGTAAAGCGGTCACATGGACTATGGTAGGGGCAGACTGGATTTGGGGGTGAGGGTTTGAGGAACATTAGGTTTCTGGTTTGTGTAATTAAGTAGATGATGAGATAAGAACACTGCAAGAGGACTTCCTTTTTCCTGTGGTTGTGTGTGCACAGATTTTTTTGGTTGTTGTTAAGGCAGTGAAGATGTGCAAACAGGAAGAATCTCATTTTTTTAACCTAATGCCTTCATTCGAGTTATTTATATGTGTATTTCCTCAATTAGCTTATGAGTGCTTTCAGTCCAGGAAACACTTTTTATTTTCAAATATAGCCCCAGAGCTTAGCTCATAGGTTTGTTTGTTTAATAGCATGGCTTTCCTTAAATTAAAAAACAAAGAAAAAATGTTTTAAACAAAATTAAGCACAGCAACATTAAAAAAAAAAAAAAGAACTTTCAATATCAGTAAGACACAGTACAAGGTTCAAGGAAATACATGTAGAGGCATTATTAGTATTTTTGCTGGCCTAGCACGATGGCTCATGCCTGTAATCCCAGCACTTTGGGAGGCCAAGGCGGGCAGATCACAAGGTCAGGAGTTCGAGACCAGCCTGACCAACATGGCAAAACCCCGTCTCTACCAAAAATACAAAACTTAGCCAGGCACAGGGGTGGGCACCTATATTCCCAGCTACTCAGGAGCCTGAGGCAGGAGAATCACTTGAACCCAGGAGGCGGAGGTTGCAGTGAGCCGAAATCATGCCAACCTGGATGACAGAATAAGACTCCACCTCAAAAAAAAAAAAAGTAGTATTTTTGCTAACTTGGACTATCAAAGCTTAATCCAACCTTGACCTTATTTTTCAACTATATAATAAAGCCTTAAAAATATTCAGAATCTCTATTCTAAAGTCAGAACTACTTTTTAGGATTTGAAAAAAAAAGTTTACTTATTGCGTTTTTTTTTTTGCTTTTTTTTAAAAATCTTACTGTGTTTCTTGCTTTTTTTTTTTTTTTTTTTTTTTTTTGCTCTTGTTGCCCAGGCTGGAGTGCAATGGCATGATCTCAGCTCACTGCAACCTCTACCTCCTGGGTTCAAGCAATTCTCCTGCCTCAGCCTCCCAAGTAGCTGAAATTACAGACGTGTGCCACCATGCCCAGCTATTTTTCTATTTTTAGTAGAGATGGAGTTTCACCGCATTGGCCAGGCTGGTCTCAAACTCCTGACCTCAAGTGCTTCACCTGCCTCAGCCCCCCGAAGTGCTGGGATTACAGGTGTGAGCCACCACGACTAGCTGCTTGTCTGTTTTTTTAAGAGACAGGGTCTCACTATGTTGCTCAGGCTGGTCTCAAACTCCTGGCCGCAACTCATCTCCTGCCTTAGCCTCCGAAAGTGCTGGGATGGGATCACAGGCATGAGCCACTGTGCCTGGCTGATATATTGTGTTTTAATTTTCGTTCAATTCCAATATGTTGTAATTTCCATTGCTGTTAGCCATTCCCTTGTGTCCCTGGGCAGACAAGATAAGCAGGGGCTGGGGGACACACAGGCAGGGACTCTGGGATTCCGTGCTGCCCCAGGCCAATCCCCAGAGAGCGCTACCAGGGAGAGAGTTTGCGCCAGGGTTCCCGGGACCTCCTGAACGCCTTCCCAGCACAGACTCTCAGGCCATCCTGCCTGGGGTGGCATTAGGGCCCGCCTTCCTCATGCCGGGCCTCTCAGCACCCAGGGGCCACTTCACCCATGCTCCAAGGGGAACGGCTGCTTCCCTGGGTGGCTCTGGGTCCGCTGGCCTCACTGCTGGCCAGGGACAGTGGGTATAGCACCTCCTAGTCTTGATGTCCCTGAGCCCACGGTGCTCATTTTGGAGTAGGGAGCATTGGGATTCCTTATCCAAGGTCACCCAGCCAGGAGGGTCAGCTCCAGAGCAGAAGTGGGAGAGGCGTCTTCCGGAGGCATCCGCAGGGCTCGGGGAAGGCCTGCTGCAGGACGCAGTGGCACAGGGAGCCAGGCTCGGGTGCCCAGTGCCAGCATCACCCCGCTCCATTCACTCCTGCTCTCCTTATGGAACCTGGGTGGGCATCTGTGTTTCTGAGCCAAGAGGCAAGGACACATTTGAGAAGAAATGCCAGGTCCTGAACCACAGCTTCACCCCACAGCCAGCTCTGACCCTGGCGTGGGAGCTGGCTCTGCTTATGGGCCACGGCAGGCAGGGGGGATGACCCTGCTCACCTTGGGCCCCTCTTGTTACTCCTGAGACGAAAAAGCGAAGTGGGGGAGAGAGTGCGGGCAGTGGGCAGCAGGCAGGACCTGCCTCAGGCACTGAGATGGCAGGGGGCGGGTACCACGCCCAGGAGGCTCTGTCCCACCCTGCCCCGCCCTGCAGGAGTGTGCCTTTTCCATGAGTCCCCGCCTGCCACAGGTGCCCGCCCTGGGCCCTTGGCTGGGGGCAGTGGCTGGCGGGGCCCCAGCTGAGTGCCTTTGCCACCTTGCCACCCCACAGACAGGGCTCCTGCCCTGGCCCCTTTGTGCAGACGGCTCCCAAGCTTCCCAGACTTGCCGGTGGCATCGTGTTCTTGTGCCAGATTAGCCACACTTAACTCAAGAGCCCGCCGCCCGAGCCCGCTGCAGGAGCTGACTCACTCACTCGAGACCACTCGAAACGCACAGCCCCCCAGAAGCCCTCGCTCCGCCGAGGGCCTGGCTGCAGCAGGAGTTCATTTGAAGGGGCTTCGGGCAGAGGGTGGGGGCTCCAGCCATTTAAGGAGGCAGCTGTGCCCCCAGCCTCGCTCCAGCTCTGGGAGGGTGGCTCGGTCGTTCTGCCCTAAGAGCAGCCCCGGGCAAGAGGAGACAGGTCTAACCTTCAGGCTGTCCAAGTCAGGCCCCAGGAGGGACGAAGCCTCAGTCTCCCTCCTGAATCCTCCTGTCGGCCTCTCTGGGTGGCTTCAGCAAGGTGAACCCAGGGGGCTCAAGCCCTGGGGGAAACCGAGGCGGGTGCAGGTCCCAGGGCACAGCCCGCAAAGCCCCCACTGGGTGTGGCTGCTGAACACCTTGGGCAGTCCCCTGCTCCTCCAGGACACTGAGTTTCATGGTAAACCAGGTCTCCGCATTCCCACCAAGCCCCCACCAGGAGTGACTCTCGAGCAGAGACACAGAAGCCCAGAGAACCCCCGCTGCATGTCCCCAACCCAGCCCACCTCACAGGGTGTCCCCCAGCAGCCTGACTCATGGCACTGTCTCCTGGTGCTCCTGCTGAGACCCGTGCTGTCCCCAACCCCAAGACCCCCCAGTGTCACTGACAGACCGGCAGAAGGCCTGCTGACTGGGGCCAGTGCACTGTGGGGGTGAAAGTCTAAGAAGGCAGGCGCAGGGGCTCTCGGAGGAGTTCCGCCCGGTCTCAGGCCCTATTCCACTGCTGTCTGGCTGTGTGACCGCAGGCAAGCCTCTGACCCTCTCTGAGCCTGGGTTCCTCATCCATTACCTGGGGATAATCATGCCTGCATCACTGCATCTGAAGGATCAGCCTGTGGACACCTGCTGAACAACAGAACAAAGAAATGAATGAGTGCGTGAATGAATGAATGAAAAAAATGAATGTGTGAGTGACTGAGTGAGGGAGTGAGTGAATGCCTGCTGACAGCACTCAACGCTGCCTGCCATGGGGCCGGTGGTTTCAACTTCTTGGGGAGCTCCTTGGGGAAGGGACCCAGATTGGGGGGGCCACTGTGCAAATGAGAGTCCAGAGACAGTGGCCTGACCCAGCATGGTCTCCCGCCACCCGCGACTGCTGCCTTCTCCAGCCACAGTGGCCTCGCCCGTTGGCCCCAAACATTAACTCCTGGCTCACTGAACAGCAGGGAGATGGTAAAAGTCAAGTTCTCTGCCAAGGGAGCCTGGTCTGCCGCGTTATCACCTCTCTACCCACCACATGGTGCTGATTCCTATAAACTCTGCTAACGTCTGTTTGGGACCAACTGTGGTGGCTCACGCCTGGGATCCCAGTGCTTTGAGAGGCGGACGCAGGAGGATGACTTGAGCCCAGAAGTTTGAGACCAGCATGGGCAGCATGGTAGGCATCCTGTCTCTACCAAAAAAAATAAAATAAAATAATTGGCTGGGCACAGTGACTCACACCTGTGGTCCCAGCTACTTGGGAGGCTGAGGCAGGAGAATCTCTTGATCCTGGGAAGTTGAGGTAGCAGTGAGCTGTGACTGTGCCACTGCACTCCAGCCTGGCTGACAGAGTGAGACCTTGTCTCAAAAATACAATAAAATCTGTGTTTTGTTAAATTAAAAAGTTATACATAAGGGAAGTCCCCGTCACCGGCTTTGGGGGACACCTCCCAAGGGAAGGTAGGACCTCAGACTTCAAGCCCCGGAGCCAGGGCCCCGCCTGTTGAGTCGTTGGTGGATGCCTGCCCGAAGCTGGAAGCCTCACCCTGAGGGAACAGGGGGACAGCAGTCGGCCTTGGGAAGAGGCAGGGGAAGACCCCCGAGCAGTGTCCTGCTTCCAGCCACTCTAAGGATGGGGACGTCGGGCCACACTCCACACCCAGAACCCAGCCCCACAGAGCCGCCTGACAGGAGCCAGCCCGCAAACCGAGGGCCGATGGCAAAGAGGATGGAAGTCATCCCAAGACCTGGGAAGCTGCCGGCCCATGGTCAGTCTCCCGAAGGCTCCCGGGGCCTCCACGGTTGGGGAGTGCGGTGAGAGGGGTGGCTTGGAGTTGAACTGGCTGAAATTCTGCCCTGGAACATGCAGTTCTTCTCTGCCATGAGCCTCTCCATGCTGGGCACTGTGCCAGCCTCTTCATGGGTAAAGGGGAGACCCGCAAGCTGCCGGCAGTTTTGTCACCAGGACCCAGCATCCACACTCAGAGAGAGCTCAGCATTTACTGTGGGGACACACAGGCGCTGGAATCGGGGCCCAGAGCTGCGCCATCCAGCACGGTGCTGTGGGCCACGCTGGCCCCTAGTGCCCACAGGTGGCCGGCCCTTGAGGGGACCTTGTGTGTATGAAATACAGCCCCGTCCCAAAGACTCAGCAGGAAAATGACTGTAGGGGGCATTGCTCTGAGCTGACGACCTGTGGAGAAGACCCCATCTGGGGCGTGTTGAGTTCAAAGCTCATTATTGAAAGTAATGGCCCCTGTCTGGTTTCCTTTTGTACGGGGCTATTACAAAACGGAAACTTTGCTGTGTGGCTCACACGCATGCTGGTTCCTGTACAGCGCTGCTCTGGAGCCCAGCTGCAGGGAGGCGGGAGGGGAATGGTGGGATGGAGAGGCACGGGGACTTGGGGACACACTTGAGGGGGCACTGGCCACAGGGAGCCCAGTAGGGGTCGCGTGGCTGCGAGGAGGAGCCCCTGTCCCACTCTGCTCAGTGCCCTGGGCCTCACCCCTGGCTTCGGGTCTCCCTGCTCCGGACTTGGCCTTCCTGGTCTCGGAGCAAGGCCTTCGGGTCCTGCGCCCACCACGTGCCCGGGCTGGGGAGGCTGCCTCAGGCCCTGCTTTGCACCGAGGGAAGGAGAGAGCAGGAGAGCCCAGCCTCCCACGGCAGGGCCACCTCGGCCACCCCACCAGCCGCTGCTTCAGCCGCCACCCCCGTCAGCCAGGGAAAATGAATTAGCAATTAGCTCTCCCTCCAGGCCGCACACCCGCCGGATGTCTGCTCCCTCGCCGGCCTTTCCCGCCTCCCTGCTCACCTCTCCCTCCCTCTCTTCCTCTTCCTCTCTCTCTCTCTGCCTCTCCCTCCCTCCCTCTCTCTTTCTCCGGACCTCCTCCGCCACTCTCGGTTTCTGCCCCCTCCCTCCTGTCCTCTCACCCCTGCCGTGGTCCCCCGCCCGCTCTGTCTGTCCACTCTCCCTCTGTGTCTGTCTCTCGGTGTGTGTGTCTCTCTCCCTGTCATCTGTCTCTCTCCCTCTCTCTCTGTCCTCTCTCGCCCTGCCTGGCGGGTCTGCCCCGTCTCTGTCCCTCCGCTCTGCCTCCCTCTGTCCCTCCCTCCACCCCGCACCCAGCCCCTAAGAGCACCGGCAGAGCGGGCAGCAGAGCCTCGCCGCCACAGTAACAAATCTTCCATGTGACTCCCTCTCCTTTATTTACACGGGGCACACAGTAGCAATTCAATCTGAAAAAGTGCCGTGTTTTCAGAGGCGCGCAGCCCAAGAAATTGATGTTTGTGTTAATCAATCTTGTAGAAGCCTGCGGGGGAGATTTCTTCTATTGATTAACTGAATTCCAGGCAGGGGGGATGGGGAGAAAATCAAACCCTCCGAGGACCTGGACGCGCTGGAGATAGGTCAGACCCCCTGCCAACCCCTGCCCAGCCTGAGGTGTGGGGGGGCCCCTGGCCTCGGAGCCCCCATACTGTCCTCTCAGCTCAGCCTCAAGCCCGGCTGGGGGTCAGGACTCCAGCTCCAAGGCCAGCTCTGGCTGGCTCGAGGGGGACTCTGGGGTCACCTCTCTCCTGTCTGGAAAGGCTGGAGACAACCCTGTCTCTAGTCCCCTCCCACTGCCCACCCGGCAGGTCAGAAGCTCTGGGCCTCCATCGTGAGGACGCTGCGCGGCCCCACAGCCAGCGTGTCCCGAGGCTGGGGTCTAGACTTGAGCAGCAGCACGTGGGCTCGAGCCCCTTCCTGGCTTCCCTGATCCTCCGCCCTGCCCCCGCTGTGGAAAGTCTCTGGCGCTGGCTGGGAGCCGCCCGTCTGCTGGCTTGGCCGGTGGAAATGAGGCAGCCATGTGGGTATGGGAGCCAGTGCGTCCCCCTAGATGGCCACCCACACTCCCATAATCCAAGACTCAGACTCTGCCGACGGATGGAGGAGCGTCTGTGACCTCCCTGGGCACCTGGGAGGACCAGGAGGCGGCAGGCAAGAAGCAGTTGTGGACCCACAGGAGGGAGCAACGAACACACGGTGTCAGAAGGCTCTGCATTTGGATGATGCCTAAAAGGTGACCTCGGAAAGTGACATTGCCATTCACGGTTCTCATTAAGGGGGTGGGACAGTGTTCATCAAACCCATTTTATGGGTGGGAACACGGAGGCTCTGACAAGGGCACACCCAGCTGGAGGACGGAACCAGGACTTGCAACCAGGCATCAGGACCCCAGGGTGGGTCCTCCCTTCCAAGTTTCCTGGTCCTCAGGCGTCCAAGGACCTGGGCCTGGCTATGATCCTCATCACCCAGGGAGGTTTGGGGAGGTGCAAGGTGGACTGGCTCCAGACGGGGTCGGCCGTCTGAACACTCTCCAGATGGCTAAAGTTTTGCACATCTGGGGAGGAGGGCAGTGCCCAACAGGTGCATCAGGAGAGCCATGAAATCACTCCTCTCTCTCCAGGAGAGAGCCTCAGAGCCGTCTTCCAGAAGGCATTCATGTTGAAACTTCCAGAAGGCATTCATGTTGAAGCAACCTGTACCAAGGTGTCCCTCTCCTGTCCTATGGCGTCGTCACCACCGACTGACCACCTGCTGGACGCCAGCGGCTGTGCTCTCAGTATCTGTGGCCCTAGCCAGAAGCACCGTCCCATCCCATGGAGCCCATGGAGGCAAAAGCTGGAAACAGGACTGACCTCATAATTTTTTTTTTTTTTTTTTGAGATGGAGTTTTGTTCTTTTGCCCAGGCTGGAGTGCAGTGGCACCATCTCGGCTCACTGCAACCTCTGCCTTCCGTTTTCAAGTGATTCTCCTGCCTCAGCCTCCCGAGTAGCTGGGACTACAGGCCTGTGCCACCACGCCCTGCTAATTTTTGTATTTTTAGTAAAGACAGGGTTTCACCATATTGGCCAGGCTGGTCTTGAACTCCTGACCTTGTGATCTGCCTGCCTCAGCCTCCCCAAGTGCTGGGATGAAAGGTGTGAGCCACCGCGCCCAGGCAAACCAATCTCATCTCAATAGTGAGAAGTCGGGGTTCCCCCACAGGCAGTGGTGGCTTTCTTAGGACGCTGAGAGATGACAGGAGTGGCATCTCGCTGTTTCTCCTGCAGTCCTGTGATGGTGAGACAGAAAGCGCTGGGGCAGGAGCAGAAGGGACTCCCGCCCTGCCTGGACCTCTCTCTCCCAGGCCGGCTCTCGGGGCAGGCACATTGGCCCCACTACCTGACGTCAGCAGTGGCCACCATCCAGGACATTGTGATAGGAAGCAGGTTTCTGGCACCATCGGGTGTGGCCTTGTCCAGAGCAAGCATGACCTCCATGCCCCTTGATGGAGCATGCTGGAGAAGGTGCGAGGAGCCCCTGGCTTGGCTGGTTTTTTGGGGGGTGGTGCTAGGCCATGGTGAGGGACAGACATGGGGATCCGGGGTCCTGTCTGCCCTGAACACTTGTGGGCTGCTGCCCTGGGCCAGCTCCCCTCATGCTCACTGTGATCCCCTCAGAAGGACTTTCCCGTGACACCACAGAGCTGAGCCCTCAGCGAGGCACCCAGCCCCTTGGCCCCGAAAGGAAGTGGATGTTTAAGGATGGGCTTTTTAAAACGACTAATTGGGGGACTCTTGCCCCATTTCCTTGTACAAGCTCACACACGCACTTGCATATCTTGCCGATTTTCCAACAAACAAGCGTCATTTGTGTTACTGCAGCAGAATGTCCTGTTTAGGCTGACATGAGCCAACGGGGCTGACCCTGACTGTCCTACCACGAAACGCACTTCCAGGAAGAGTTCATTGGACCAACATGTAACCCTCAGCCGGAAGGCCCCCGAGAGCGCCGAGCAGAGCCTCGAAGGGCTCCCACCCCAGCCCCAGCCATGCCGTGACCACGCCTGACCCAGAGCCACTGTCCCAGCGGCCCCTCCGAGGCCTCACCCTTCAAACCACCCAACACACACACCCTCGAGACCATCAAGGAAAGAGTGAGAGTTCAAGTGCAAATGTAAATTATACAGACCGAGGCAAAACAAAGGGACATAGACAATCTTGGAGAAACATTTGTAACCTACACAGTTGAAAAAGATTTTACATTATTACTATGAAGAGCTCCTGCCGATGCATTTAAAAAAGAGGGTGAGGCCAGGTGCGGTGGCTCACGCCTGGAATCCTAGCACTTTAGGAGGCCAAGGCGGACAGATTGCTTGAGCTCAGGTGTTCAAGACCAGCCTGGGCAGCATGGTGACACCCAATCTTTACTAAAAAAAAAAAAAAAAATACTTAGCCAGGTGTGGTGGGGCGTGCACCTGTAGTCCCAGCTACTCCAGAGGCTGAGGCAGGAAAATCACTTGAACCCGGGAGACAGAGGCTCCCGTGAGCTGAGATCAGGCCACTGCACTCCAGCCTGGGTGACAGAACAAGACTCCATCCAAATAAAAAAAAACAGGGCGAAAAGTAGGCAAAGGCCGGAAACACCAGTTCACAAAATACAGCCCACAAGCACGTCCAGTGTGGAACTGCGCAAAGCTCCAAATTTAGAAATGAAGAGGACAGGCTGGGCGCGGTGGCTCACGCCTGCAATCCCAGCACTTTGGGAGGCCGAGGCGGGCAGATCACTTGAAGTCAGGAGTTTGAGACCAACCTGACCAACATGGAGAAACCCCGTCTCTACTAAAAAAAAAAAAAATTAACCGGGTGCCGTGGCATACACCTGTAGTCCCAGCTACTCAGGAGGCTGAGGCAGGAGAATCTCTTGAACCTGGGAGGCGGAGGCTGCAGTGAGTAGAGATCATGTCACTGCACTCCAGCACGGGTGAATGTCACTGCACTCCAGCAAGGGTGACAAGAGCAAAACTCCTTCTCAAAAAAAAAAAATTATTAAGACAAAGAAGTCTCTTTACCTTACTAAATGGGCAGTGATTTTGATGTTAATGACTTGAGGGGAAAAGGCAGTTTCCTTAGCAATGTTTACCCACACACAAGGCATCCGACACATGGCAGCCCCTTGGCCCAGGCATTCGACTTCTTGCCTTCCTGCTGAGAGCAATGGGCCAGGGTGTTTGTCTGATGTGGTGTTTCTCAGGCAGAGACCTTCAAACAGCTTGTCAGTGGGAGGGGCGCAGCCAGGTGCAGTAGGCAGGGTTTCTCTTGTTTTATAAAATGTAACACTTTGTGGTTATTTTTTTCTCTCTTTTTTTAGAGATAGGGGTCTAGCTGTATCGCCCAGGCTCCCATCCCAACCTCAGGAGTAGCTGGGACCACCCGTGCCAGCTACCATGCCCAGCTAAATTTTAAAAAGTGTTTTGTAGAGACAGGGGTCTCACTATGTGGCCCAGCTGTACTCAAACTCCTGGGCTCAGGGATCCTCCTGCCTCAGCCTCCCAAAGTGCTGTGATCACAGGCTAAGACACCCTACACGCACCACACACACCACAAACCACACACCACTCAGAGTCACGTGGCAGAAGATCTCATGAAAGGGTGCGATAGAGAAAACGGTGAGGCACGGGCCCCAGTGTCAGAAACACCCCACCCTCGAACACATGCACACACCACACACGCCGCACACATCACACATACACCACACAGCACACCACACCACACACACCACACATACACCACACAAATACTAAACACCACACACATGCCACACACGCCACACATGCCACACACGCCACACATAGCACACCACACACATCACACATACACCACACAAATACCAAACACCACACACATACCACACACGCCACACACGCCACACATGCCACATACATCACATATACACCACACAAGTACCAAATACCACACACACACCACACACGCCACACACCACACACCCCACACACACCACACATACACCACACAGACACCACACACATCACACAGCACACCACACCACACACATCACACATACACCACACACATCACACATACACCACACAAATACCAAACACCACCACATACCACACATGTCACACACACCACACACACAACACAACACAACACACCACACATCCCACATACACCACACACATGCCACACACGCCACACATGCCACACACACACACCACATACCACACACCCCACACACCACACCACACATACTGACACCACACACACAACACACAGCACACCACACCACACACATCACACATACACCACACACATGCCACACACACCAC
>PVKP010045541.1:0-16044 GCA_004027715.1 Plecturocebus donacophilus | reverse complement strand
CATAATTGGAAGTAAATCACTCCCCAGCAATTGCATAGCATTTCACAGGTTTAAATAAAATATTGGTTGTCTGCTTATTTGTTATTTTCATCCCCTATTCCTTCCTGTCTCCATTGTTAAGCACAATTATTGGCATAAAAGAGGTTTTTAATACCCATTTTTAGACTGTATTCTAGCCTGGGCAATAAAACAAGAATCCAGTTCTCTCTCCCTCTTTCTCTTCCTCTTTCTTTCTCTCTTTCATTCTTTTTTTTTCTTTCTTTCTTTTGCTGTTTCTTTCTCTCTCCTTTTCTAAAATCTCTTCCTCTTTCTTTCATTCTTTTTTTCTTCCTTTTGCTGTTTCTTTCTCCTTTTCTCTCTTTTTCTAAAATCTATTTCTCTTTCTCTCTTTTATTCTTTTTATTCTAAAAAAAAAAAAAAACTATAGTACAAGCTGGGTGCTGTGGCTCATGCCTGTAATTTCAACACTTTGGAAGGCTGAAATGGGAGGATCGCTTGAGCCCAGGAGTTCAAGACCAGCCTGAGCAACATAGGAAGACTTCATCTCTACAAAAAAATTTTATTTAGCTAGCCAGGCATGGTGGTACACACCTGTGGTCTCAGCTACTCTGGAGGCTGAGGTGGGAGGATGCCTAGAGCCTAGGAGATCAAGGCTGAAGTGAGCTGTGATGGTGCCACTGCACTCCAGCCAGAGTGAGACCTTGTCTCAAAATTTTAATTTAGTATGTTAATACATAAACCCATAATCGTTTATCATCAAGTACTACATATGATACATAATTTTATGTGCCAGATTTTTATATGATTTGCAGTGCAATAGATGTGTTAACACCAGCATCACCACAAACACGTGAGTTATACATAGCACTATGACGTTAAACGACACCCAAGATAACACTAGGCGTTAGGAATTTTTCAGCTCCATTAAAATGTCATACATAGATGTGGTTCAGAATTGACCAAAACGTCACATGGCACACGACTGTAGTTGTGGTAACAATAGATTTTAGATGTCAATTAATTAAAATGTTTGCACAATATTATTTTCTGAAGTACAAAAGATAAAATTTTGTTTTGAATTTCTAGAAAAACTGCACACTGGACATGCTAGATAGTAAGACCTCCACCCCTACTCCAAAACACAAAAACCACCAAGATGAAGCTCTTGTCAGCAAAGCATTGTGGGATAGGCCTTGAGCCTTTCTTCTAGAGCTATTGGGCCAAGATTAAATGATGGGAGGAAGTCATTAATTCCAAATACTTGATAAACAAGCATTGCTTGCATTTTTGGAAATCCATCAAACGGTTTAGGGAATAGTCTGAGCAAGAAGAGATACAGCAGCAGCTGACTTAAAAAATCCAGGGTAAAATTGCCAGACTAGATAACTCATTCATCAAACAAATAATTTTTTTTTTTTTTTTTTTTGAGACCGAGTCTCGCTCTGTCGCCGGGCCCCAGGCTGGAATGCAGTGGCATGATCTCAGCTCGCTGCAACCTTCGCCTCCTGGGTTCAAGCAATTCTCCTGCCTCAGCCACCCGAGTAGCTGGGACTACAGGTGCATGCCACCATGCCCAGCTAATTTTTGTATTTTTTAGTAGAGACGGGGTTTTGCCATGTTGGCCAAGATGGTCTTGATCTCTTGACCTCATGATCCGCCTGCCTCGGCCTCCCAAAGTGCTGAGCCACGGCGCCTGGCCCCAACAAATAATTTTTAAGGACTCAGTAGGAAACGGAACCAAGTCCTTGCACCCATGGATTTTATATTTTAGTATGGTAATAAACTGATAATATGCTAAAAATAAAAACAATTATAATACATCAGATGATAAGTACCATTTAAACAAATGCATGAAGAGGATGAATAGTGTTCTGCAAAAGGGATATTGCTTTACAGATTATTCCATTTATGTTTCAGTCTCATCCCACTCCCAGCAATGTTTTTGACTCTTTCTTTACCCAGAAATTAGCCCCAAGAAGGCTGATCTGTAGGATTACCGCAATTGGCTTCCTGGAGCATCGCTGCAGGAGATAGGTTTGAGGGAGGAGAATGAAGTTAGAGAATTTATGCCTCTTTGAGGCTGGCAGTGCACTTGATACAAGGTCACCACTTCTGTAGGGTGGCTCCTCTCCAGGAGATTCTGGTAACTGCTCCCCACTTTGCCCCCTCAAGCCTAGAGGGTTCTTATTTCTCACTCCAGGGTAATGTACTCTCCCTGCAGTTTCTCTATGCTCTCTTCCACATCATTGCAAAGTGTCTCTTTCATGAATGTTTTGAAAATATATATCTATAATAGTTTTTTAGGGCCGCCATAACAAAGTACCACAGACTGGGTGGCTTAAAATAACCAAAATTTGTTGTTTCACATTTCTGGTGGCTTAAAGTTCAAAATCAAGGTGTTGGTAAGGCTGTATTTTCTCTGAGATTTGGAGGATTCTTCCTCATGTCTTTCTAGCTTCTGGTGCATTTCCAACAATCCTTGGTGTTCTGTGGCTTGCAGCTGCAGCACTTCAGCCTCGCTTCCATCATAATCTGCCCTTGTGTGTCCACATCCCTATGTCTCTTCTACTGAAGATACCAAGTCATATTGGTTTAAGGGCCCCTCCCTACTCCAGTATGACTTTGTCTAACTAATTGTATCTGCAATGACCCCATTTTCAAATAAGTTCACATTCTGAGGTACTGGGGTGTTAGTCCTCACCAAATCTTTGGGATAACACAATTTAACCTGTTTATTTAAATTAGATATTTAAATAAATATCTAATTTAAATGTGATATCTCTTTTTCTGCTGAAGCCCAGACTGATACACCCATTGATCAAGAAAAGTCTTCTTAATAGAGTGATATTGGAGTAGTGTAAAGCAAGGAAGCCAGTCATGCCAATGCTGGGGAAAGAGAGAACTGAATAAAGGGAACAGCAATAATATCCATAAATATTCATACTCATATAGCACTTATCATGTGCAGATGCAAGGCCATGAGGTAGGAGTATCCTTGGCATATTGAAGGAATAGGGAGAAGGTGGCATGAAGGAGCCAAGAAAGCAAGGAGAAGAAAGACATAAGGGAGGTGGGGCAGTGGGCTGAGAGCCATTGTAAAGAAAAGACTTTGGCTTTAGTTCTGAGTAATGTAGAAAGTCGTTGGAAGGTTTAAGACAGAGAAGTGACATGATCTGACTTACGTCTTGAAAGAATTGCTCTGGTTGCTTTATGGAGAACTTCCTGGAGGAAGGCAAAGGTAGATGGAAAGAAGCCAGTTAGGTGGTTATTGCAATAATATCGGAAGAGAATGTGACTCATATCAGGGTGGAAGCCATACAAGTGGTAAGAAGCAGTTGGATTCTGGATTTATTCAAGCTAGAGCCAACAGGCTTTGCCGATGGAGTTGATGTGGTATGTGAAAGAAAGAGGCTCACGGAATGCAAGTTCATGTTAGGAAACTTCCTAGGCATCTTCTGGTCCTCCTCACTCACATGTGTCTACCCTGACTCACAGTGTTTTGCAGACATCGATCTATCCAGCAAATGTTCTCTGAGCACCTATTCTGAACCAGGCATTGTGTTGGAAATACAATAATAGCCAAGGTTTGATTCTGGATCCTATTAAGAAAAATAGCAATGTTTCACTTAACCCCTTCTGTAGGCAGAACACACACTGCATAAATTTATTTAATATAGTTGCAGTCTTGCCGTCCACTTTTAGGCTTGACATAGGTTGTTTGAAACCCAATTATACCTTATCACCTTGGGCTTAGTTAAAACTTACCATCCTGGCTAGGTGCTGTGGCTCATACCTGAAATCCCAGCACTTTGGAAGACTGAGGTGGAGGATTCCTTGGACCCCTGAGATTGAGACTATCTTGGACAACATAGCAAGACCCCATCTCTACAAAAAATTTTAAAAATTAGCCAAGTGTGGTGGTGTGTGCCTGTAGCGGCAGCTACTCAGGAGGCTGAGGCAGGAGGGTTGCTTGAGTCCAGGAGGTCAAGGCTGCAGTGAGCTATGATCATGCCACTGTACTCCAGCTTGGGTGACAGAGTGAGATCTAAAACAAATAAAAACAAAACTACGAAAACTTCCCCTTGTGTTTGTTTGAGATATAAGCCTTTCTGCTCCCCATCTTGCTAACCCAAAACCCAACACATTCCACAGATGCTGACCATGATAAAACCTAAAGATCAATGCCAAGGGCAGGTAAGTAAGTTTCCCCCTTTGCATTTGTTTTCCTTAAACTAGCTAATCCCCAGCCCTCTTCAGGAGAGGTCATGAACCTTAATAAAGGCACAGCCTCACAGGTCCTCTATCTCCCTCCCGCTCCCACTCTCTTTTTTCTCTCACTCCACTCCTTCTCCCTCTTTCTGTCTCCTTCTTTCTCCTTCTCCCCTTTTCCCTCTCTGTCTCTGTCTCTGTCTCTACCCACTGGTTGAGCTCTCTGCCACCTCCAGACTTTCTCAGCACCCCTAATGCCTCTGGGATCTGTAAATAATAAATGTATTCTGTTTTGTGCATCTTGGCTTCACTTCCTTATTATGTCTCTCCAGACCAACACACCAGAACTAACTTTGCCCTAGTCAGGACTCTTCTAGAGCGTGGCTATCTTGGCTTATGGCCACTGACAAGAGAGAGAGCTTCAGATTAAATTAGAAAGAAATCATAACAATAGAAGTCACAGCACATGCCTAGTCATTGAGGTATTGCTCCTTTTCCCATTGTTTGTATGTAGATTTGTGATTTATGACATAAATTTTATGCTCTTAGAACCTCTTTCCTAATTCTAGATGCTTGTAGAGTGGTGACATTTTGTTAAGTATAAAAACAGTGCCTCATTGTAACAAAATTTTTCCACTCATTATTGAAAGCATTTCAGCATCTTACAATTAAACTCTTTTAAAAACAATTTCAGCCTGCAACAATTGAGCTTTAAAAAAATCTTTTGTCAGACTGTGTATCATGGCTCATGCCTGTAATCCCAACCACTGGGAGGCTGAGATGGAAGGATCACTTGAGTCTAGGAGTTTGAGGTCAGAATGAGCAACATAGGGAGACTCCGCCTCTACAAAAAAAGAAAAATTAGCTGGGTGTGGTGGTACATGCCCAGCTGTGGTCTCAGCCACTCGGGAGGCTGAGGTGGGAATATCACTTGAGCCTGGGAGGTTGTGGCTGCAGTGAGCTGTGATCGCATCATTGCACTCCAGCTTGGGTGACAGAGTGAGACCCTATTTCAAAAAAAAAAAAATTAATAATAACCTTTGTTCTTCTATCTTAGACTTCTGGCTTCTTCAACCTCCGTCCTGCTTCTTACAGCTCAAGTTTCTCATTCCTATAAATCTCTTATACATTGTTCAGTCACTGTGTAAATTCAGGTACCTGGGAAGCAGATGCCAAAACAGGTATACTAGCCCTTTTTTTGGTGGATGTCGATTGTGAAAAATAGAAGGAAGGAAGCAGGTTTTGGAAGGAAAGCCTTAGACCACAATGATAATATTGCCTGTGAAAGGAAAGAGGAAAGGAGGCAGAACTGGACAGAGAGACAGTCAGACTGTGATGTAGATCAGACAGTTT
This sequence comes from Plecturocebus donacophilus, assembly GCA_004027715.1. Lineage (NCBI taxonomy): Eukaryota > Metazoa > Chordata > Mammalia > Primates > Pitheciidae > Plecturocebus > Plecturocebus donacophilus. Next base: position 10,482 of record PVKP010045541.1, on the reverse strand, counting down.
CAAACAACCTAATGGGCAGCTCTGGAGCCAACATTGCCCATCCCACCAGTCAGTGGATAAAATTGCCAGATTCTGGTGCTGTCACCATGCTCAGTAGCTAGGGGCTGCCCTAGAAGAGCTGCCAGCTAATTGTGCTTCTCACAGCTAAGTTTTGCTTTTTTGATTTCTTGGAAGTACAGTCTGAGCAGTTCACTGGCTGCCACGGGGATGCCACTTGCACCATGCAAACCCCCTCTGCAGTTATATGCCCTCTCCTTCACTTGCTCCAGTCTTTGTTCACATCCCACCTTCTCAATGAACCCTACCCTAACCCCTTATTTCATACAACAAAATGCCCAGCACTTCCCAGTGCAGCTTTCCCCAGTGCTCCTTATCCTGCCTTTCTTTTCCCTCCCTTTAAACTTATTATCTTCTAACACGCTATATTATTTATTTATTGTATTTATTGTGTAGTGTCACCTCCCATGTTAGAAGACAGAGATCTTTGTCATATTCTTTAAGTATCAGGAAGTGTACCTGAAGCAGAGAATGAGCTCAGTTAATAATGAAAGGCAAACTTAGTCACCCATCAAAACAAAGCAAATTGAAACAAGATGATATTGTTATATACAGAAATTAAACAATCAAGACTTAATAACCCAAAATAATATCAAAAGTGGATGGAAATGGTGTTTTCATAGTTTTCTGATGAGTTTACACTTGTTACAAGCATTCGGAAAGCCACTTAGCCATACAGGTGGTTTTTAACTTCTAGAATTTTAATTTTTGTGCACACCAAAGCCTTGCCAATTATACATGAATACCTCTAAAACGAAGCAATTTTCAGCTTAGCTACCTAACTAAGATTTGGAAAATTGGTTTTATGGTGCAGTCAGCAAGATACTGGGGCAAAAGCCTGGCATTCACATTTTTAATGTTTAAACAGCACTGTTTACGCAACTCAACATTCCTTTTTCTCATTTGAACTGATTTTCTCATTAGTTTTGCAAGAAAGTAGAAAAGTTTTTCACAATAAATTGTGAAATAGATCTTTTGCTAAAGTTCAATATGTTTAAGCAGTCTTTTCTCCCCAACATTCATTTTCTCATTCTAACTGGTTTTCTTATTTTCAGCTAAAGCTGATTTTAATGATTTTAATATATAATTTATTTCAAGTATCACTGGCTTATCTTGAGCTACAAATCATGGTTGTTCTTTGGTTGAAATTGGGTTTATTTGTTAATTAACTTATCATTTATTCTTCAATATTTCTTGGGATGTGGTGACATGTCAGGCCTTATGTTGAGTGAGTCTTTGAATCTCTGAGGAGCCCTACCGAGAGAGACAACCTGTGATATGTGCCAGGACTAAGGAATGTTCAGGAAAGCTTGTGAGACCTGATAGGCTTTGAGTAGGGTGGGATGTGGACAGGGGACTCAATGTCCTTCCAGCTCTCCCTATATCCTACTTTTACAGCTGGTTATCTAGTAAATGTTTTGGATACATGTTCTGAAAATTATATTAGCATTACAATACTGTCTTCTCACAAATTCTGAGTAAATTAATACAATTATGTTGGTAGGCTAAGGAGGAGGGAAAAGAGAGGAAGTATTGCTGTCTCAGGATGGCGTAGGTGGAAGAAAATCCATGTAGAAATGGGCCTTCACAGTTTAGTCTCGTATTGTTCAAGGGTCAACCCTAATTAAGGAGAGCCCCAGGATGTGAAGTGTTTAAAGTTTACATATCAGTTATCCCACAGATACATCTTTTCTTTCTTTTCTTTTTCTTTTTTTTTTTTTTTTTTTTTGAGGTGGAGTTTTGCTCTTGTTGCTTAGGCTGAAGTGCAATGGCACGATTTCAGCTCACTGCAATCTCTGCCTCCCGGGTTCAGCAATTCTCCTGCCTCAGCCTCCCGAGTAGCTGGGATTATAGGCATGTGCCATCACGCCCAGCTAATTTTGTATTTTTACTAGAGGCAGGGTTTCTGCATGTTGGTCAGGCTGGTCTTGAACTTCCTGCTTCAGGTAATGTGCCTGCTTTGGCCTCCCAAAGTGCTGGGATTACAGATGTAAGCCACCGTGCCTGGCCTGGATACGTCTTTTCTTTTATTTGAGACAGAGTCTTGCTCTGTCGCCAGGCGCCAGGCTGGAGCACAGTGGCACAATCTCAGCTCACTGAAATCTCCATTTCCTGGCTTCAAGCAATTCTCCTACCTCAGCCTCCCGAGTAGCTGGGACTACAGGTGCGTGACACCACGCCCAGCTAATTTTTGTATTTTTTAGTAGACACGGGGTTTCACCATGTTCTCCAGGATGGTCTCAGTCTCTTGACTTTGTGATCTGCCCACCTTGGCCTCCCAAAATGCTGGTATTACAGGTGTGAGCCACTGCGCCCAGCCTAGAAACATCTTTTCTTGCATATATGAATATTGTATGAAATTGATTTTATAGTTTCTTGTTCCCATTATATTTCCAGTCTGTCTCATTCTTTCTTTGTTTTCTCACTAGAGTCCAACGTAGCCCACATCGTAGCTTAGTTAAAAATAAAACCAAAAACACAGGGGGTCTGTGGATGCGACATGCTCCTTATCATAGCAAAAATTGTGTCTCTAAATCTTCCACATAAGTTTAATGACAAAACCAGTGGCTCTAAGAAAGTCAGAAACAAAGAAGACTGTTGGTCAGAGTACAGATTTTCAGCAGAGGGAAATAATTTGGTTGTGTTGTTGCATTATATGACATTTTTAAGTCTTCACATTCAACTACTTGTCAAAATTATTAAAAGCCACTTAAAGATATATTTCCCACTCATAGTGGTACACGAATAGACAGATAGATCACAAAGTCAAAAACAGAAGTCTGAAAGAGACACTAGTATATATCCATTTAATATGGGATCTAATGGCACAACAGAACATTATTTAACAATCTTTAATAAGGAAAAGTATGAAGACTAGACTAATTTGTTGAGTATTTAAAAACTGTTGTGGGTTGAATTGTGTCCCCCCAAAAGATGTGTTCAAATTCTAATCTTTGGTACCTGTGAATATGACTTTATTTTGAAATAGGGTCTTCAATATATTATCAAGTTAAGACGATGTCGTACTGGATTAAGGTGGGCCTTATAAAGGGAGAAATTTGGAAACAGACACAAAGAAGCATGCCATGTGATGACAAAGGCAGAGATTGGAGTGATATTGCTACAACCCAAGGAACACCAAGAACTGTTAGTAACTACCAGAACTTAGAAAGAGGTAAGGAAGGATCGTTCCTCAGAGAGACCAATGACCTTGCTGACACCTTGAATTCAGACTTCTTTTTTTGTTTGTTTGTTTGAGAAGGAGTCTCATTCTGTTACCAGGTTGGAGTGCAGTGGCGCAATCTTGGCTCACTGCAACCTCCGACTCCTTGGTTCAAGGGATTCTCCTGCCTCAGCCTCCTGAGTAACTGGGATTACAGGCACATGCCACCACGCCCAGCTAATTTTGTAGTTTTAGTAGAGACGAGGTTTCACCATGTTGGGTAGGATGGCTTTGATCTCCTGACCTTGTGATCTGTTCACCTTGGCCTCCCAAAGTGCTGAGATTACAGGCGTGAGCCACCATGTCTGGTCTGAATTCAAACTTCTAATCTCCAGAATTGGAAGTCAATAAATTTCTATTGTTTCAGTCCACCTGGTTTGTGGTAATTTGCTATGACATCTTTAGGAAATGAATAAAAAGCTACTGATGTATACTTACATAAATTCCAGACAGATGACCAGCCTGGGCAATATGGCAAAACTCCATCTCCACAAAATATACAAAAAATTAGCTGGGTGTGGTGGTGTGTGCCTAGTGTCCCAGCTACCTGGAAGGCTAAGGTGTGAGGATCACCTGAGCCCAGGAGGTCAAGGCTGCAATGAGTTAAGATTGTACCACTCCACTTTCTCCTGGGCAACACAGTGAGACACTCTCTCTAAAAATAAATAAATATATATATAAATAAATAATCAATCCAGGTGAATTAGTAAATGTTAAAAGTCAGACTATGAAAACAGATGAAATAAGCAAATATTTGCAAAATTTCTGATTGGCAGCAAATACTCTCATTTAAAAAATATTCACAATGGAATTGACTTCATAAAAGTCTTAATATCTCATTATGTAGTAAAACAAAATAAAAAACATGTAACTGAAAGCCATTTCCAACATATGACAAAGTTAACATCTCTAATATACAAATTACTCATACAGCTTAAAAACGAAAGCATTAAGAGCCAAGTAAGCAAAGCAGAAAAACTACACAGAAAATTTATTAACAAAGTACAATTAACCAATAAATAAAAATGAGAGCAAATGCACTTATATAGTGCTTATGATATGCCTAGGCCTCTTCTAAATGTCTGAGAGATTAACTTTTAGCCTTCATATCAAGTATGAAATAACCTTTGTCAAGTTAGTTAATCTTGTGCCTCAGTTTTCTTCCTTTGTGCATATGCCTAAAAATTTATCCATGACAGGCACAAAAATGTGAGCTATCTAGGTCATAGAGAATGTGCATTTTAAATTTAATATATCCTACTAAAATTCCGTCCAAATTGCTGCACTAATGTACACTTCTAGTAACACTATTTGAAAGGAGCAGTTTCCCCTGCCCCCTGGCCAATACTTAATAGGTTCTATAATTTTCTTTCTTGCCATGCTGAGGAGCAAATAACTCTTGCCTCTCAATAATTCATATTCTATGCATCCTTAAAGGTACATTCAGTCTCTATGTGAAACATATGACATTCCTGGGAATCTGAATAAAGCTATCAGTAAATTTCACAGCAGAAACCTTGCAGACCATGAAAGAGTAGGATGTTATACTCAAAGTGCTGAAAGAAAATGCTGCCAACCAATAATACTTTATTCCAAAAAACTTCCTTTCAAAAATAAGAAATACTTTCCAAGACAAACAAAAGCTGAGGAATTTATCACCACTAGATCTGAAATGTTAAAAGAGTTCTTCAAGTTCAAATGAACTCTAATTTGCAACATAAAATCATATAAAAATGTAAAATTCACTGGTAAAGGCAAATAATAGTCAAATTCACACATCTACAACCATCTGATCTTTGACAAACCAGACAAAAACAAGCAATAGGGAAAGGATTCCCTGTTTAATAAATAGTGTTAGGAAAACTGGCTAGCCATGTGCAGAAAGCAGAAACTGGACCCCTTCCTGACACCTTGCACTAAAATTAACTCCAGATGGATTAAAGACTTTAACATAATACCTAACACCATAAAAACCCTAGAAGAAAATCTAGGCAAAACCATTCAGGACATAGGCATAGGCAAGGACGTCATGACCAAAACAACAAAAGCCAAAATAGACAAATGGGACCTAATCAAACTCCACAGCTTCTGCACAGCAAAAGAAACAGTCATTACAGTGAATCAACAACCAACAGAATGAGAAAAATTTTTTTGCAGTCTACCCATCTGACAAAGGGCTAATATCCAGAATCTACAAAGAACAAAAACAGATTTACAAGAGAAAAACAAACAAGCCCATTCAAAAGTGGGCAAAGGATATGAACAGACACTTTACAAAGAAGACATACATGAGGCCAATAAACATATGAAAAAATGCTCATCATCACTGGTCATTAGAGAAATGCAAATTAAAACTACAATGAGATACCATCTTACACCAGTTAGAATGGCGATCATTAAAAAATCTAGAGACAACAGATGATGGAGAGGATGTGGAGAAATAGGAACACTCTTACACTGTTGGTGGGAGTGTAAACTAGTTCAACCATTGTGGAAGACAGTGTGGCGATTCCTCAAGGACCTGGAAATAGACATTCCATTCGACCCAGCAATCCCATTACTGGGTATATAGCCAAAGGATTATAAATCATTCTACTATAAGGACACATGCACACAAATGTTCACTGAAGCACTGTTTACAATAGCAAAGACCTAGAACCAAGCCAAATGCCCATTAGTGATAGACTGGACAAGGAAAATGTGGAACATATATACCATGGAATACTATGCAGCCATCAAAAACGATGAGTTTGTGTCCTTTGTAGGGATATGGATGTGCCTGGAAACTATCATTCTCCACAAACTGACACAAGAACACAAAATCAAACACCGTATGTTCTCACTCATAGGTGGGTGTTGAACAATGAGAACACATGGACACAGGGAGGGGAGCATCACACACTGGGGTCTGTTGGGGGTAATAGGGGAGGGACAGTGTCGGGTGGGGAGTTGGGGAGAGAAAGCATGGGGAGAAATGCCAGATATAGGTGATGGGGAGGAAGGCAGCAAATCACACTGCCATGTGTGTACCTATGCAACAATCTTGCATGTTCTTCACATGTACCCCAAAACCTAAAATGGAATAATAAAAAAAAAAAGAAATTCACATAACAGAAAAAAAAAAAAGAATTTACCCTAAGGAAATAATCAGAATGTATAAAAGATACATTTATAAGTCTATTTATTAGAGCATCATTCCCACAATAGACTTTTTAAACATACTATTTAATGAGAGAGAATTAAATAAATTTTTGCCATAGATGTTTATGATGTTAACACTAAACAGACACTAAAATCTGTTTATAACAGAACCCTAATGCCTTGAGAAAATGATCACAATGAGCTCCTAAAAACAGAAGCAGAAAACTGGTTGGTTTGTAATTAAAATTATGTTTTAATAATAAAAAAAAAGTCAAATTCAAAATACTCAACTATTGTAATGATGGTATGTAAGTAACTTTCAACTCTAGGATAAAGGTTGAAACAAAAATATTAAAAATTGGTATAACTCCACCAACTTGTTAATAGATATACAATGTAAGCAGACATTAAGTGAAACATCAAAATATAAAATGGGAGGATATAAGTACAGAACTTTTGTTCGTGATCAAAGTTAAGTTATCATCCTAAAGTAGACTAGTATAACTATATAATGTTATAGTAGCATCATGGTAACTACAAAACAAAAACCTATGGTAGATACAAAAGACAAAGAAGAAGGAATCAAAGCATACCATTATTTTAAAAATTATTAAATTATTTTTTAAAAGCCAGCAAGAGGGGAAGAAAGGAACAATTCTGCTGAACAACTATAACACAATGAACAAAATGGCAATGCTAAATCTACATTGTCATTAAAGATTTCCTTCAATTGCTCAGGAAGTCATTTTTCCTTCCTCTCATTTCCCTTGGCATTTTATATACTCATTCAAAAAATATTGAGCATTTACTATGTGTTCTAGTCACTTAAGGCAATTAACAGGAAAAAGTTTTTACCTTTTTGGAGCTTACATTCTAAGGAGGCAAGCAAACACTAAAAGTTGGATTTGTAGAATATTAAATAGTAATAAGCCATAAGGAACAAATAAAGCTGATATAAAAGATAAGAAGTATCAGGGTGGGAATAGAATTGAAATTTTAGACAGGCTTCTGAAGAAAATTCTGAAAAAGATTATTTGTGCTTGTTTTGTAGCATTTATCACTTTCCATTTTATATGTTCATTAAAACTTATTATTATTATTTTTTAAAGATGGGATTTCACCATGTTGGTCAGGCTGGTCTCGACCTTCCGACCTCAGGTGATCCGCCCACCTTGGCCTCCAAAGTGCTTGGATTACAGACATGAGCCACCACGCCCGGCCAAAAAATTATTTTTTATTGTAGTAAAATATAAATTACATTAAATTTACCATTTCAATCAATTAAAAATGTACAGTTCAGTGGAATTAAGTACATTCACACTTATGTGTGAATACATACACATGTATTTTTATTATAGTAAAATATAAATTACATTAAATTTACCATTTTAATCATTAAAAAATGTATAGTTCAGTGTTCTGGAGATTCATATGGGTATTGGTTGCACATAAGTGTGAATGTACTCAATTCCATTTTTTCTTAAGAGAAAGTTCTGGAGATTCATATGGGTGTTGGTTGCATGTAAGTGTGAGTGTACTTACCCAGTAAACAATAGCTCCCCACTTCTCCCTCTTCCTAGCCCTGGTAAACACTGTGCTACTTTCTGTCTCTATGAATTTGACTACTCTAGGTACCTCATAGAAATGGAATTGTACAATATTTGTCTTTTTGTGTCTGGCTTATATCATTTAGCATGTCTTCAAGTTTCATCCATGTTGTAGCATGTTTCAGAATTTCATTCCTTTTAAGGTTGAGTAATATTCCATTGTGCCAATATGCCAGATTTTATTTATCTATTTACCTGTTGATGGATATTTGAGTTATTTCCACCTTTTGGCTTGTGAATAGTGGTTTTGTGGCCAGGAGCAGTGGGGGCATGCCTGCAGTCCCAGCTACTCGTGTGGCTGAGGCAGAAGGATTGCTTGAGCCTGGGAGTTAGAATCCAGCCTGGGCAACATAGTGAGACCCTTTATTTAGAAGAAAAAAACAAACAAAAAATCCCCTAAATCACCAGATTCTTTAGTTTCACAAAGGAGCAATAATGATGGTGATAATGATGATAATAACAATGCTGTAAACATGGATCTACAAATATCTATTTGAGTCTTTACTTTTAATTTTTGTGTGTGTATATACCCAGAAGTAGAATTGCTAGATCAAATAATAATTTTATATTTAATTTTTTGAGCAACTGCTATACTATTTTCCATAGTGGCTATACCATTTTACATTCTCACCATCAATGCATAAAGATCCTGATTTCCCCACATTCTCATCAACATTTGTTTTGTATTTAAACAAGTGTTTAAATAGAAACTTGTTTTTCTATTTAAACAAGTGTTGGTGAGAATGTGGGGAAATCTTAATTGAAAACATTTTTTCAATTAAGTGATGTTGATAGGATTAGAAAATGAGATTACTGTAAATGTGTATTACATACACAATGCACATAGTAAAAAGAGAATAGTCATCCTGATGGGTGTAAGGTGATATCTTAGTGTAGCTTTGGGTTGCATTTTCTCAACGATGTGTGACATTGAGTATCTTTTCATTTGCTTATTGGTTTTTTGTATAGTTTCTTTGGAGAAGTGTCTATTCCTTAGCTCATTAAATTTTTTTTTTATTGTTGTTGAATTTTATAACTCCCCTATATTTTGAATGTTACTCCCTTATCAGATATGTGATTTTTCAAATACTTTATTTCATTATTTGAGTTGCTTTTTTACTCTGGTGACAGTGTCCTTTGATGTCCAAATTTCAAAAATTTTGATGAAGTCCAGTTTATTTTTTTTCTTTGTTGTCTGTAGTTTTTGTTCTTATCTGAGAAATCACTGTCAAAGTCAGTGTCATGAAGCTTTATCCTATGTTTTTGTCTAAAAGTTTTTTAGTTTTTAGATCCTTAGGTATTTGATCCATATTGAATTAATTTTTATATGTGGTGTTAGGTAAGGTCCCAAGAATGTCTTTTGTGGGTGTATAACATGTATTCATTTTTATTACATTTAATAATTTTTCCTATTTTAAGGCCCCCTGAGGACAACACTGCCTTATAAACCTGTATAGCCATATAGTTCTGTGCATTTAAAAAGAGCTTAATGCGGAGAGATCCAAGATGGCCGATTAGCAACAGCTCAGGAATGTAGCTCCCAGTGAAAGTGCAGAGAACGAGTGGATGCCGCACTTTCCGACGAATTTTTGTTGCCCGCAGACCGGGAGATTCCTGGCAGAGGAGCCACACGGGTCGCCAGCGCGACTCTTTTGGCCGGCGCGGCTCTTTTGCCGGCGCCCGGTGCGGCGCTTCCCGCTGTAGAGTATACGGGACGGACAGGCTCGGCTGGTCCCATCCCCACAAGGAAAACAGCAATTGGAAGCGCTGAGGACTGAGAGTTTCACAGCAAGCACAGCAAACCCGGGAAGGTCCGGATCTGAGGGGAAGGGGCGTCTGCCAAAGGAAAACTAAGAAACCGAAAAACTTCATCACCTGGCAGAGAGAGATCCAAGATGGCCGCGTAGCAGCAGCTCGGGACTGTGGCTCGCGGTGAGGGCGCAGAGAGCAAGTGGATGCCGCAATTGCAGATGAATATTTGATGCCCACGGACTGGGAGATTCCCGGCGGGGGAGCCACACGGGTGGCCAGCGCGACTCTTTTGGCCGGCGTGGCGCTTCTCGGTGCGGAGTGTGCGGGACTGGATGCCCTTTTGGTCGGGCTCGGCTGGTCCCGTCCCCACAGGGAGAACAGCGGTTGGAGGCACTGAGGACCCAGAACAAGCACAGCTGAACCCGGGAAGGCCCAGCTCTGTGGGGAAGGGGCACCCCCGAAGGAAAACTAAGAAACAGAAAAAACTTCATCACCAACAAGCTGGACGTCCACTCAGAGACCCAGTCTGAAAGTCGGCAATTACAAAGACGACAGGTGGATAAATCCACAAAAATGGGAAGAAACCAGTGCAAAAAGGCTGAGAACACCCGAAATCAGAATGCCTCTCCTCCTACAGGGGATCGCAGCTCCTCATCAGCAAGAGAACAAGGCTTGACGGAGGATGAGTGTGATGAACTCACA
>PVKP010045540.1:0-16079 GCA_004027715.1 Plecturocebus donacophilus | reverse complement strand
CAGATTCACCAGGGTTGAAATGAAGGAGAAAATGCTAAGGGCAACCAGAGAGAAAGGTCGGGTTACCCACAAAGGGAAGCCCATCAGACTCACAGCAGATCTCTCAGCAGAAACCCTACAAGCCAAAAGAAAGTGGAGGCCAACATTCAACATCCTTAAAGAAAGGAACTTTCAACCTAGAATTTCATATCCGGCCAAACTAAGCTTCATAAGCGAAGGAAAAATAAAATTTTTTGCGAACAAACATGTACTCAGAGATTACATCACCACCAGGCCTGCTTTACAAGAGCTTCTGAAAGAAGCACTACACATAGACAGGAACAACCAGTATCAGCCATTCCAAAAACATACCAAAAGGTAAAGAGCATCACCATAATGAAGAATCTACATCAACTAATAGGCAAAACAGCCAGCTAGCATTACCAGAAGCTGCGATTTTCGTCTCTGATAAAACAGACTTTAAAACAACAAAGAACACAAGAAACAAAGAGGGACATTACATGGTGGTGAAAGGATCAATGCAACAAGAAGAGCTAACGATACTAAATATATATGCATCCATTACAGGAGCACCCAGATACATAGGGAAAGTTCTCAATGACTTACAAAGAGACTTAGACTCCCACACAATAATAGTGGGAGACTTTAACATTACACTGTCAATATTACACAGATCAACGAGATAGAATATTAACAAGGATATCCAGGACTTGAACTCAGACCTGGAACAACTAGACTTAACAGTTAATATTTACAGAACTCTCCTCCCCAAATCCACAAAACATAACATTTTTCTCAGTATCACATTATACCTATTTTAAAAGTGACCACATAATTGGAAGTAAATCACTCCTCAGCAATTGCATAGCATTTCACAGGTTTAAATAAAATATTGGTTGGCTGCTTATTTGTTATTTTCATCCCCTATTCCTTCCTGTTTCCATTGTTAAGCACAATTATTCCATAAAAGAGGTTTTTAATACCCATTTTTAGACTGCATTCTAGCCTGGGCAATAAAACAAGAATCCCATTCTCTCTCCCTCTTTCTCTTCCTCTTTCTCTCTTTCATTCTTTTTTTTCTTTCTTTTGCTGCTTCTTTCTTTCTTTCTCCTTTTCTCTCTTTTTCTAAAAAATAAAAAAATAAATAAAAATAAAAAAAAATGAGCCTGGGTAACGTAGTGAGACCCCACCTCAAAAAACAAAAAAATATCAAAGACCTAAATGTAAGGGCTAAAACAACATAAAACTCTTAGAAGACAACATGGAGTAACCTTATGACATTGGATTTGGCAATGATTTATTGGATGTGATAAAAACATAAGCAACAAATGAAAAAATAACTAAGTTGGATTTCATCGAAATTAAAAACTTGTGCATCAAAGGACACCATCAATGAAATGAAAGGCAACCCATGGAATGGGAGAAAATATCTGGACATCATATATCTGATAACGAATTAACAGCTAGAAAATATAAAGAACTCCTAAAACTCAACAACAAAAAAACAAAAAACTCCATTAAAAAATGGGCAGAAGACTTCAACAGACATTTCTCCAAAGAAGATACACAAATGGCCAGTAAGTATCTAAAAAGATGCTCAGCATCACTAGTCACTAAAAAAATGAAACTAAAATCACTGTGAGGCACCACTTCATGCCCACTGGGATGGCTACTCACCAAAAGATGAAGCAGAGGAGAGATGCAGAGCAAAACACAAAAACAGAAACAGAAAACAAGTGTTGGGAAGAATGTGAAGAAACTGGAAAATAAAATGGTGCAGCCACTTTGAGTGGCAGTCACTCAAAATGTTACACAGAGAATTACCATATGATTCAGCAATAACACTTCTGGGTACATAACAGAAAGAAATGAAAGCAGAGTCTCAAAAAGAGATTTATATACACTCATGTTCACACCCGCATTAGTCACAATAGCTAAAAGGTGGAAGTAACCCAAGTGTCTGTCGACATGACAATGGAGAAACAAAATGTAGTATATTCATACAATGCAATATTATTCATCCTGAAAAAGGAAATTCTGATACGTGCTACAACATGGACGAACCTTGAGAACATTATATTAGGCAAAATAATCCAGGCATCAAGAACAAACATTTTGTAATTCCTCTTATATAAAGTTCCTAGAATAGTCAAATTCATAGAAACACAAGACAGAATGATGATTGCTAGAGGCTGAGAGGAGGGAATAGGGAGTTTGTATGCAATGGGTACGGAGTTTCAGTTGAAGAAAAAGAAGTAGCCCTGGAGATGGATGTTGGTGATGGTTGTGCAACAGTGTGAACGTACTTATCACTAAACTGTACACTTAAAAATCGTTAAAATAGTACATTTTATGTTATGTGTATTTTTACCACAAGTAAAAAAAAGTAGGGCAAATGTAGAAAAAGACTAAGAAAATTTCAGTATAAGTTTAGGATGGGTTTTAGATGCTAAAGTCACACTCATTTAAATACAATAGCCCCCAAGTAAAAATCTTAATATTTACTTACAGAAGTCTCAATCTCCTAAACTAAGACTTCTTTACTGGACTGCAGTTCACCAAGCCCAGCTATGACCTATTGTAAAACTTCATTTTGCAGCATAAACCAAGCTAGGGTAAAACAGATGATTAACCACATGGGATTCAGTGTTTAGTTTTTCAATTCTAGCTGTAGTCTTAAGAGATTAGGGAACAGCAACCATTAGAATGATATGTAATGCTCCCAGTCACTGGGTAAACAATATTATACCAGCTTCATTTTGGTGCTTTGTTTTAATCTGCATAATGCTTTTCATTTTCTCTAATGGGAGATCAGGAGGGTCTGATTAACAAAAGGAAAAAAAAAAGGTCATTATTGAGAAACTCTAACTCAGGGGAGATAATCTGAGCCTACCTGCCATCTCAGAGCAGACAACTGCAGAATAGAAGGTTATGTTCATGTACTCCGTGCTATTCAAGAGTCAATAGCCCAATGGCTCTGCTTCTATTCATTAATCACTTTAGTCCACATTTACTTTTCACTACACTAAGTTGCATCCTTCATCTAAAGTGCTTGGCCATGAAACTGCTTCTCTCTCATTAGTATCCATTTTGTTAAGACAACTATAGCAATAAGGCAAAGATTTTAGCCCAAACAGATGAGTGAGCAAGGAAAGTTGGGGAGATTTTGGCTAGATGAGATCTCACATCCCCTCCTAACACTAACTTTGTTGCCATCGACAGTGATTACTGCTTGAAGGCTTATTTCCTGTAACATTCAGAATTCTGTACACAGCCTATTCCAAAGGATATTATACTCAATAAACCCCATTATCTCAGAGGCTGCTGAGAGCTATTCTTGTTCCCTAGCCTCCCCAGCACTGTACACTTACTGTGTGTGCACCTGCACGCATGCGTGCGCACCCACATATGAGGGGAAGAGTGTTTTTTAGGGTGAAAGAAAACAGCTACATAAGCACTTAAGTAAAAATAGTGGGTGAGGGGACCACTTTGGCACTGAAACAAAAAGACCATGAAGTGAACAGGGAAACAGGAAGCAAACTCGCTAGGTGAACAATTAAGAGATTTACAAAGAAATGCACTAAATTCTCACTCCAAATCCCAGGCTTGTCACTAATCATAATATCTAAAAAGTAAATCTTGAAGAAATCCTGAACTTCAGCTTAATGCATTCTAAATGAAAAAAGTTAATACATTAACCATAGCTAAAACTTGATCCACCTTAAGAAAATTATAGATTGGGAGAACCAGCTACTTGCAGTGTGATTCAGTCACTATTTCTTTAGTGAGCAATCAGAGAATAGGATTTTGAACTTGGTCCCAATAAAATGCTCATTAAGTGAAAAGTATTAAAATGTTAATCTGAAGAGATTCATTTAGGGCTTCAAATTACTTACCCTGAAAGTTGTTTGGTTAGATGAGGTCAGATTTTAGTTCACCATCTTTCTTTCTTTTGATTAATAAGGTTAATCGTTAGCAGACATCTTCCTAAAGTACAAGACCTCACTGGGACTGCCTGTCAAGTGTTGACAGGAACTATTTAGCATCTAAGTCTCCAGGCAAGACTTCCCAAATTTCAGGATAAGTTTAGGAGGAGTTTTAGATGCTAAAGTCACCCTCATCTAAAACCCTGCAGCCCCCAACTAAAAATCTTAATTACAATGTCTGAATTGTCATTAATAGTCTCCTAAACCTTTAATTCATCTGGAGTTAATTTTAGTGTAAGGTGTCAGGAAGGGGTCCAGTTTCTGCTTTCTGCACATGGCTAGCCAGTTTTCCCAACACAATTTATTAAACAGGGACTCCTTTCCCCATTGCTTGTTTTCGTCAGGTTTGTCAAAGATCAGATGGTTATAGATGTGTGGTGTTGCCTCCGAGGCCTCTGTTCTGTTCCATTGGTCTATATCTCTGTTTTGGTACCAGTACCATGCTGTTTTGATTACTGTGGCCTTGTAGTATAGCTTGAAGTCCAGTAGTGTGATGCCTCCTGCTTTGTACTTTTTGCTTAGAATTGACCTGGCTATGCGGGCTCTCTTTTGGTTCCATATGAAGTTTAAGGTAGTTTTTTCCAGTTCTGTGAAAAAGGTCATTGGTAGCTTGATGGGGATAGCACTGAATCTGTAAATTATTTTGGGCAGTATGGCCATTTTCACGATATGGATTCTTCCTAACCATGAACGTGGAATGTTTCTCCATCTATTTGTGTCCTGTCTTATTTCGTTGAGCAGTGGTTTGTAGTTCTCCTTGAAGAGGTCCTTTACGTTCCTTGTTAGTTATATTCCTAGGTATTTTATTCTCTTTGTAGCAATTGTGAATGGCAGTTCGTTCTTGATTTGGCTCTCTTTAAGTCTGTTATTGGTATATAGGAATGCTTGTGATTTTTGCACATTGATTTTGTTTCCTAAGACTTTGCTGAAGTTGCTTATCAGTTTCAGGAGATTTGGGCTGAGACAATGGGGTCTTCTAAATATACAATCACGTCGTCTGCAAATAGAGACAATTTGACTTCCTCCTTTCCTATTTGAATACCCTTTGTTTCTTTTTCTTGCCTGATTGTTCTGGCTAGAACTTCCAATACTATATTGAATAGGAGTGGTGAGAGAGGGCAACCTTGTCTAGTGCCAGATTTCAAAGGGAATGCTTCCAGTTTTTGCCCATTCAGTATGATATTGGCTGTTGGTTTGTCATAAATAGCTTTTATTATTTTGAAATACGTTCCATCAATACCTAGTTTATTGAGGGTTTTCAGCATAAAGCGCTGTTGAATTTTGTCAAAGGCCTTCTCTGCATCAATTGAGATAATCATGTGGTTTTTGTCTTTGGTTCTGTTTATGTGGTGAATTATGTTTATAGACTTGCGTATGTTGAACCAGCCTTGCATCCCCGGGATGAAGCCTACTTGATAATGGTGGACAAGCTTTTTGATGTGCTGTTGCAATCGGTTTGCCAGTATTTTACTGAAGATTTTTGCATCTATGTTCATCATAGATATTGGCCTGAAGTTTTCTTTTCTTGCTGAGTCTCTGCCAGGTTTTGGTATCAGGATGATGTTGGTCTCATAAAATGATTTGGGAAGGATTCCCTCTTTTTGGATTGTTTGGAATAGTTTCAGAAGGAATGGTACCAGCTCCTCTTTGTATGTCTGGTAGAATTCGGCTGTGAATCCATCTGGAACTGGGCTTTTTTTGGGTGGTAGGCTTTTAATTGCTGCCTCAACTTCAGACCTTGTTATTGGTCTACTCAGGTTTCGACTTCTTCCTGGTTTAGGCTTGGGAGGATGCAAGTGTCCAGGAATTTATCCATTTCTTCCAGGTTTACTAGTTTATGTACATAGAGTTGTTTGTAATAATCTCTGATGATGGTTTGTATTTCTGTGGAATCTGTGGTGATATCCCCTTTATCATTTTTTATTGCATCTATTTGATTATTCTCCCTTCTCTTTTTTATTAATCTGGCTAGTGGTCTATTTTGTTGATCTTTTCAAAAAACCAGTCCTGGATTTATTGATTTTTTGAAGGTTTTTTTATGTCTCTATCTCCTTCAGTTCTGCTCTGATCTTAGTTATTCCTTGTCTTCTGCAAGACCTAACACCGTAAAAACCCTAGAAGAAAACCTAGGCAAAACCATTCTGGACATAGGTGTAGGCAAGGACTTCATTACCAAAACACCAAAAGCATTGGCAACAAAAGCCAAAATAGACAAATGGGACCTAATCAAATTCCACAGCTTCTGCACAGCAAAAGAAATAGTCGTTAGAGTGAATCGGCAACCAAAAGAATGGGAAAAAATTTTTGCAATCTACCCATCTGACAAAGGGCTAATATCCAGAATCTACAAAGAACTAAAACTGATTTACAAGAAAAAAACAAATAAGCTAATTGAAAAGTGGGCGAAGGATATGAACAGAACTTTACAAAAGAAGACATACATTAGGCCACAAACATATGAAAAAATGCTCATCATCACTGGTCATTAGAGAAATGCAAATCAAAACTACACTGAGATAACCATCTCACGCCAGTTAGAATGGCGATTATTAAAAAATCGGGAGACAACAGATGCTGGAGAGGATGTGGAGAAATAGGAACACTTTTACACTGTTGGTGGGAGTGTAAACTAGTTCAACCATTGTGGCAGACAGTGTGGCGATTCCTCAAGGACCTAGAAATAGAAATTCCATTTGACCCAGCAATCCCATTACTAGGTATATATCCAAAGGATTATAAATTGTTCTACTATAAGGACACATGCACACGAATGTTCCATTGCAGCACTGTTTACAATAGCAAAGATCTGGAACCAACCCAAATGCCTATCGATGATAGACTGGATAGGGAAAATGTGGCACATATACACCACGGAATACTATGCAGCCATAAAAAATGATGAGTTCGTGTCCTTTGTAGGGACATGGATGAACCTGGAAACCATCATTCTCAGCAAACTGACACAAGAACAGAAAATCAAATACCACATGTTCTCACTCATAGGTGGGTATTGAACAATGGGAACACATGAACACAGGGAGGGGAGTACTATACACTGGGGTCTGTCAGGGGGAAATAGGGGAGGGACAGCGTGGGATGGGGAGTTGCGGGAGAGATAGCATGGGGAGAAATGCCAGATATAGGTGATGGGGAGGAAAGCAGTAAATCACACTGCCATGTGTGTACCTATGCAACAATCTTGCATGTTCTTCACATATACCCCAAAACCTAAAATGCAATAAAATAAATAAATAATAAAAATAACAATGAAAAAACAAAAAAGTCTCCTAAACCAAGACTCCTTTACTGAGCTACAGTTCATCTAGCAGCCCTGCACTGGCCCTTCAAAGCATTCCTTTGTGAACCATTAGATCTGTGGAAGCAACTGAAGCAACAATTACACCAACAAGTGGCATCTCAAAGGTGGAGCAACATATATATATTTTATAGCAAAGCAATGACACAACTCTCCTATAGAGAGGAAAACATATAGGGCCCTGTTTGTTGGTGTTCCAATAAAAACAGCAGTTTCTACGCAGCTGCATTTTAAGCATCTCACTGAAGGATCAAATCGAAAGAGAGAGGCAAATTGTTCAAACACAAATAACTTTGACAGTTAAAAAAACTAGCTTAACTAAGCTAAGAAAGACAAGTGAAAGGCAAAAAGACTGACACTTGAGAAAATTTAGGCCTCCAAATGTGTCAAAGTACTTTTAACTTTCACTGTCACAATCTAAACTACATATTCTTAAAACAGAAAGGTCTACAGCCTTCGTGCTGCCTTTCACCTGCTGGAGAGACACTACGTTAGGGTAGTCATTAGATGCACTGCATTCCAGATCTCAAAGACACAATTTGAAGCTATCATCAACTGGCAAACTAGTCTGGAAGGCCTCAGAGCTGTTTGGTATCTGAAGACTTCATATGCAACCCAAGCCCTTCCTTATGGCTATCAAAGAACATGCTACAGGAGAGGTGGCTAAGAGTTTTTTCACTCTGCCTTAGAAATCCTTTTCAGATGTGGGATCAGCACAAATACCTTTTATAAACAGCAAAAGCAAATGCTGCACAACATCAGAATTTTACTGCTAAGCCTTTATATCTCTATCCTTGATAATCGACTTGGTGTTAAATATCCCACAGTATTCCTGGGGAGCCACAGGTCAGATTTTCTGACACAGGGTTCTTGTTTTCTAAACCACAGAAAGTAGTGTCATGGGTATATAACACAAGCTATTACAGAAAGGCAAAGGAACCTGAGGTAGCACTCATTATCACTGGTTTAGTGGAGTACAGACTTCCAACTCATACTACTTTTTGTCCTCTGCTAAGAGTTAATACTGACTGAGAAAAGAAAACTCCCTGGACTGCCCTCATTCAAAGCCATCAAGTTCTCCCTACCAAGGAAAGCAAAACATCTTTCAAGGTTAAGGTAACATCTTAACTTTTACAGAAAAGAAAAACAAAGATGTACTTTGGAAACACTCTAAGGAAGGCTCAAAATGCTAAATCTAAAAAAACACTATAGCAATTCCTCAAAAAAAAATAAATAAATAAACACAGAATTAACATATGACACAGCAATTCCTCTGCTGGGGATATGTCCCCAAAAGGTGAAAGTAGGGTCTCAAACAGGTATTTGTATACCCATGTTCATAGCAGCATTATTTATAATAATCAAAAAGTAGAAGCAACTCAAGTGTCCGTCAACAGATGAATGGATAAGCAAAATTTGGTATAAACAGGCAGAGGAATATTATTCAGCCTAAAAAGGAAGGGAATTATGACACATGCTACAACAGAAATGAACCCTGAAGACACAAGTGAAATAACCAGTAGTTTACAGTTCACTAGCTTTCATATGCATTATATTATATAATTCTCACAACCATTACCCTGTGATATAATTGATATCACCATCCACCCACTTTATAAATGGTAGATAGAGGCCCACAGAAGCTAAGTAACTTGCTCAAGGTCACACAGTAAGTGGTAGAGACAAAAGAAAAAAATATAGTTTTTCCAACTCAAATTTCCATATTTCTTTCAATACATCATGGTGAATTTTCGGTTTACCTCTCCATGTTAGTCTTCAATGCAACTTTATAGAAGGAGGCATTATGGTTTGGAAGAAAGAGCAGCCCTGAACTTGGACTTAGAAGACCTATGAGTAGGCCAGGCGCAGTGGCTCACACCTGTAATCCCAGCACTTTGGGAAGCCAAGGTGGGTGTATCACTCGGGCTCAGGAGTTTGAGACCAGCCTTGGCAACATAGCAAAACCCCATCTCTACAAAAAATACAAAAATTAGCCAGGTGTGTTTGGCACATGCCTGTAGTCTCAGCTACTTGGGAGGCTGAGGTGGGAAGATTGCTTGAGCCCAGGAGGCAAAGGTTGCAGTGAGCAGAAATCGTGCCACTGCACTCTAGCCTGGGCAACAGAGTCAGACCCTATCTCAAAGAAAAAAAGACCTATTATTAATTCTCAGCTTTGCCAAGGAACAAATATGGGGCCTTCCACAATATATAACATCTTTAAGACTCAGTTTCCTCACCAGGAAAAAGTATATTTTAAAAAGTACATAATACACCCTACAGAGTTTGAAGACTAAAGAAGATTGTGTAAGAAAGAGCAGCACAAAGTCTAGCATTTAGTAAGTGAGAATAGATGTTAGAAAAAAAAAAAACAGTACACTTCTGCAGGCTTAGTATCAATTGTATTTTTCCCTGATCTGGCCTTACTGTAATTGACATTAAACACTTCTTTCCAATAATCTCTTGAGAAAATTACTTTTTTTTTTTTTTGAGACAGGGTCTCAAAGTGGCATGATCCTGGCTCACTACAGCCTCCACCTGACCTCCTGGGCTCAAATGATCCTCCCACCTCAGGATCCTGAGTAGCTGGGACTACAGGCATGTGCCACCATGCCCAGCTAATTTTTTTTTTTTTTTTAGGAAACAGGGTCTCACTATGTTGGCTAGGCTGGTTTTGAACTTCTGGGCTCAAGTGATCCTCCTACCTCTACCTCCCAAAGGGCCAGGATTACAGGCATGAGCCACTGAGCCTGTCTGTGACTGGATCTTTTTGCTACTTTATGTGTATACAGAGTCCTATTATTAGCAACAGTAAAAATGATGTGATTATTGCATCAAGTTCGTCAGAGAAATTTAAGGAATGAAAATGAAGGTATAGGCCTGACAGTCATGCAAAGAGAAGAAAGAGGCTACATGGTAACAAGGCTTAGCCCAGTCCCTTCTTAGCTGTCAGAAAAAGGAGAGGTCAAAAGCTTAAATCAGCTGTTTGATGGCCCGTGGGAAGAACAGGGACAGCAGCCAAGCCAGAAACCACAAAAAGGAAAAGCAACAAAGTAGAAGATAAAGCAAGCATAAAGGAATGTGATCAAGGAAGCAGGTCCCAGATGAAAAGGGGCTGCCTGGAAATCCTACATAAATATATGAATAAGTCAACACAACATAAATTATGTCCATAGGCACTTCATACCCTACCCCATAACCTGGTGCTTCATTCAAACACCCACATTTGTCATACTGCCCTTGGGTCATAAAGGGGTATTTGGGAGCAGGCAGTTTGCAATTCCTGATTCTTACAGAAAATCACATTTATCATAAGGCCTCACCACAGTAGCTGGATTATTTGCTAGGTGCAGAGATGCATTTATTTGTGAGATTTGTAAAACTGTGTTTGACGCAAAATGACTCTGGAAACAGGTAAGGCAAACCAATCTTCATTGCAATCTTGTTAGTACATCTCATCCCATGCTTCCTCATCCCAGCCCTCCTAACACACACATTTCATACTTCTCCTTTTATGCCCAGATGTGCCAAACAGTGTAGTAAATCACTGCAGGAACAGGACATTTTACCTTTAAATAAAAAGAAAGAAAAGATACAGAAAAAAAAATCACAGCCCAGCTTTGTCACACATTAGAATCTATACCAATTTGTAAATGTGCATTACTATTACTAGGAATGTCTGGCAAGGCTTACATCTGGAGCTAAATCAAGTTCCCCATCTGTTGAGTTTGCCTCTTTTACTCAATGTTAAGTTTCCAATTATTTATAAGAACAATGTAATAACTGTAGAGAAAATGAAAAATCATAGGCGCAAAGGGAGCAAGAAATAGAAGAAAAGTCAGACATAGGTTTCCCAATGGTGAAAGCACTTTCTCCTCTCCATTAACCAACAACTCACATCTATGCATGGGTGGTGCCTCCTCTAGACCCTGACCAACTCCATGCCTGACACAACTTTATCCAATACAAATGGCACTCTGTAATTGCCTTGCTGTTTCATAAGCAACCTAAAATGACTTAGCCCCACAGACTCCCATTTGCCTCTGTTTACCGCAAATATAAATAGTCACGTAAAGTAAAAGGTCAACGTTCTAGATAACCATGAGTCATTCACGGAAGTCATGGAGAAAAGCTGAAAATTTTTGGAGAAAAGCTTTCAGATGACCTATACACAGAGAACACTCTGGCAACCAGCATGTTTGAAAAGGGCTTGTAACCATCTCTCGACAAAAAAAAATTCACAGAACAGCCAGCACTTTGAGCTGTTTCAATATGACAAAATAAAAGCCTGGTGTACTCCTGCTTTTCTTGATCAAGTACAACAATTTTTCTTCCACTCCTACAGACATCAAGGCTTAAAATAGGAGAGTGTTCAACACACTCTACATAGAAAGGTACAATAAACCTGAGGAAGAGCCAAGGAACTCTGCAAGAGATACTTCTCATTCCTTACCTGATATTAACCAACGCATGGGTCACCTTGCTAGCTGCTTCTTTCCACTGGCCTGCATTGGTAGAAAGCCTCAGGACTGCAAAAAAGGAAAGAACACAGATCTGTAAAACCCCCAGTATAAAACACAAACATGAGGAATGAAGACACATCTCAGAATAGCACTCTCAGAATAACCAAACAAAGCCTGTGCCAATCTTCTGTTAAAAACATCCTCAGCTTAGATAAAAATATAAGGGTTTATAGAATTCTCTCAACTATTTTCCCTCGAGTTTTTTTCTCGTAACTTCTTTTCACTTTCTATCAAAATACTCTACTCGTTCTCTGCCTTAGGTTTTCCCTCCCCTCTGCTAATAGGGTTCCATAACTTAATATTTGCATTCATTTAAAATCTACGCTGGGGTGCTGATGTGAGGGTAACCTGGTTGCCATATTTATCATTTCCCTAATGGTAGGGGCTGATTTAGTGGAATTGGCTGGTTTAGTTGATGTTCTTTCCTGCTCTATGTATACGTATAAACTTCTTAACAAATAAACTCAGTCAAACAGGACACATCCACATAGAGGACGGTCATGTGTCAATCAAGGATTAACCTTTTTTTGGTCCTCTTATTTAACTGTATGACCTGCAAAATGAATCTACAAGAATGCTCTTCCTTTGTCTGACCAAATTCTCTCCCTTTTCCAAACTCATACATGGAGGAAAGATAACAGAAATACAAACCTGAATATATCCTCTATCAGCTATGATCTTCAGAGCCACAAATTAAAGTACCTACGCCATTTTAGAAAACAGACAAAACAGCACAAGCGCTCCTTGAAAGAGCAAGCACATGGTAGGTACTCTAAGTATGTTTTAATGAATGGTTAATTAATAAGAGCTAAGTATGTATAGCGCTTACTACGTGCCAGGCCCTGGACCAAGTTAGGTTATATGTAATGTAGCACACAGATGTGGAAAACCAAGACTCAGAGGAGACAAGTACAGTAACTGACTGTGGTCATTCACACAAGTTGTAAGTAATGGAGCTGGAATTTGAACCTGAAGGGAATGATTCAAGAGCCTACATTTACAGAGAGAAGAACAAGATCTCTGAAGCCAATGGTTGGGATTCAAGTCCAGCCCCTGCCAGCTACTAGAGAATAACAGTAATACACATATGAAAGAATTGTTATACATAAAGCTCTTAGATTAGTGCCTGCCACATAGTAAATGAGGTAAGTTTTAGCTATTATTAATTTCAATAGACTACCTCCCAAATGAATTAATGAATGTACCTGAGACTTTCCCAAAAGAAAAAAAAGTAGGGCCTCACACACATTAAGAAATGTGTGATCAATCTGTATATGACCTTCATAGCTGAGTACCAACAGTGTATATGCCTGACCCAAGATTCTTAGGCAAGAGCTGCAGTAGTAGTTCTATCAGAGGGAGGGCCTGCGGCTGCAATAGGAGAAAGAAAACTCATCTGGCTGCTCTACATCTGTTCCAGCAATGTCTCACTTTTATAAATTCATGCAATTTTATGAAAAAGATGGTAAGACAGGCGCCTTAATAAAACACATCAAGAGTGCTGCTTTTTTAATTTATAAGATTTAGTGCAAGGGAATTTAGTATAGTTCCAGCTTAGAGCTCTACAGTCTGAACTCAGGTTTCACCGAGTGCATGTGCAAATTTACTCATGTAATGAACAAAATTATTTCAGCAAGCTATACATGTATTGTTCAACTCAATTGTGAAATTTATTTAGATGCATTGTTTTTTCACCAGATCCCCCACAAAGTCACAAGTTCTCTGATGGTAGGAACCTAGACATTTATGAAATTGAGCTGACTTTTCTCCTTCTCGCATTTTCACAGAAGTACTGAACTCCATGGATTACTTGTCTGTAATATCCTGTCAGCTCTGCTCTATACTGAACAGGCAGCCAGATGACCTCATCACTGCATTTCCTTTGGAAACGCCATTGGTTTTTACATTGTTTTCTAAGCTACCAAATTAAAACACAAAATTATTTGAAAATTCCCTAAAAGCCTCAAACTAAAGCAAATATTTATGCAGTAAATTATGGTACACAAAAATAATATGCAGCCATTTAAAAAGAGACATGAAGATTACAAAAAATATAAACTATATGTTAAAAAACACAAGCTAGAAAGATATGATTACAACTCTGTAAAACTATGCATAAATGTGGATTAATATATAACAATGAAAACAGTGGTAGTACCAGAGCCAAGGAATTATAAGATTTGAAATATTTTCTACGTTTTTTCTTTAGTATTGGTAATTATCTTTGATTTTAAAAATAAGAAAAGACAATTTCAAACATAATGTCATTTATGGTTCTGGGCAGCTTCTGTGGAGGTACTTCCCATACAGTGGGCTTCTCTGCAACCAAACAGGAACAATAAGTGTGTGCCTTTATCAAAAATGTCTTAGTCAGCTGGACATGGTGGCTCACGCCTATAATCCTAGCACTTTGGGAGACTGAGGCAGGTAGATCACTTGAGGTCATGCGTTCAAGACCAGCCTGGCCAACACAATGAAATCCTGTCTCTACTAGAAATACAAAAAAAAAAATTAGCTGGGCGTGGTGGCACATGTCTGTAGTCCTAGCTACTTGGGAGGCTGAGGCAGGAGAACTGCTTGAACCCAGGAGGCAGAGGTTGCAGTGAGCTGAGATTGTGCCACTGCCCTCCAATCTGGGCGACAGAGCAAGACTCCATCTCAAAACAAAAACAAAAACAAAAACAAAGTCTTTTCTCTTCTAGCCAAGATGCTAGAAAGACATAACTTACTCTGCTACCTTAAACAACAGAAAACTGGACAAAACAAAACAATCGTTGTCAGACATTGGAAAACAAGCAGTATAGAATTATGATCCCACAAAAGGAGGAAAACAAAGAAGGTGAACTCTACGACTTCCCTACAGAGAAGTTCCTACACTGCAGGGCTGGGAGAAGGAATCTAAACAGAAGCCAGAAGTCTTGCCAAATTGAAGACACAGAGGTCAGCATTTGGAGAGACCAAGACATCTAGAAGGTGTAGGGCAGAAAGCTGGCAAGGAGTAAGTTTGACAGACAGCTCTGAAGATCCCTTACATCTCTTGCAGACACTGATCTATGCACACAGAAGAAGAAACTACCCAAGGCTGAGGGCAAAGAACCACTGGAAAGGAGAAGAAACTGAGGAGCTCAAGCTCCACAACAAAAATAACTTGTTTTTCCACCACCAAGAGTGAAAAGACCTAGAGTATCAGGCACATTCTGTAAATGGGTACTGCATTTGTAATGGGACAAATTAGCCTACATTAATGATCTGCCCTCAACCCTTAAAAGCAAACCCTGAAAAGATCCAACTGATTCCATATAACATAATCACATTCCAGAATAAACTCCAATGTTACATTTAAAAAAAATAACAAAATCCAGCATCCACATCATAAAAATCACAACTTCTAAATCCTAATAACAAATATAACCAGCCATGCAAAGAAACAAAAAAATACAAACCATAAGAAACCAAAACAAATATGAACCATAAGCAGAGAGAAAATCAATCAGTAGAAACAGACCTAGACATGAAAAAGATGAGGGAAGAAGACAAGGACATTAAAACAGCTATTAGAAATATGTTCCAGGAGAGAGATCCAAGATGGCCGATTACTAGCAGCTCAGGATTGCAGTTCCCAGTGAAAGCGCAGAGAGTGAGTGGACGCCACACTTACCAACAAATTTTTGCTGCCCACGGACCAGGGCATTCCCAGCGGAGGAGCCCCACGGGTCGCCAATGCGACCCTTTCGGCTGGCGCAGCTGTTTTGTCAGTGCCTCGGCCCGGCGGCTCTTGGTGTGAAATAAACGGGACTGGTTCTCCTTTTGGATGATATTCGGAGCTCTGATAAGGCAGAGCAGTCCATTCAGCTGATTGAAAAAGGGACTGAAGAGAGAAGCCAGACCAAAGACCGCCAGGCAGAAAAGCACCACGAATTTCAACACTGCTGTTTTAGCCAGCGTTGTGGGTTGCCGCAGTGAAAATTACATAGATTCCGGAGCTGGGAATCAACAAGGTGCACATCCACTCAGAGACTTAATTTCAAAGTTGGTAATTACAGAGACGATAAAAGTTGGTAATTACAGATGGATAAAACCATAAAGATGCCAAGAAGCCACCGTAAAAAAACTGAGAACATTCAAAATCAGAATCTCTCCCCTTCTACAGAGGATGCTAGTTCCTCATCAGTAATGGAACAAGGCCTGATGGAAAACAAGTGCGAAGAATTAACTGAGTCAGGCTTCAGAAGGTGGCTAATAAGAAACTTCTGTGAG
>PVKP010045539.1:0-16079 GCA_004027715.1 Plecturocebus donacophilus | reverse complement strand
CGGCTGTTGAAACTTGTGCATGCTTCGCGAAGTTCTCGTGTTGTGTTTTTCTGTTCCATCAATTCACTTATAGTCCTCTCTAAGTTGTCCATTCTCGTTAGCATTTCTTCAAATCTTTTTTCAAGGTTCTTAGTTTCTTTGCATTGGGTTAGAACATGTTCTTTTAGCTCACAGAAGTTTCTTATTACCCACCTTCTGAAGCCTGATTCAGTCATTTCATCACACTCCATCTCCGTCCAGCCTTGTTTCCTTGCTGGGGAGGAGTTGTGATCCCTTGTTGGAGGAGAGGTGTTCTGGTTTCGGGTGTTTTCATCCTTTTTGAGCTGGTTTCTACCCATCTTTGTGTATTTATCCTCCTGTCATCTCTGTAGTTGCTGACTTTCAGATTGGGCCTCTGAGTGGACGTCTAGTTTGTTGATGATGAAGTTATTTCTTTTTCTTAGTTTTCCTTCTAACAGTCTGGCCTCTCTGCTGTAGGACTGCTGAGGTCCACTCCAGGCCCTGTTTCCTGGGGATCACCTGCAGCAGCTGCAGAACAGGAAAGGTTGCTACCAGTTTCTTCTTCTGCTATCTATGTACCAGAAGGACGCCCGCCAAACGTCAGTCTGATCTCTCCTTTATGAGGTTACTCTTTGGATATACGTGGGTCAGGGAGCTGCTTGAGGAGACAGTCTGACCTTTATAGGAGCTCAAGTGCTGAGTTGTGAGCTCCGTTGTCCATTCAGAGCTGCTGGGCAGGTATGTTTAAGTCTGCTGCAGCAGAACTCATATACCCCTTTTTTTCCCCCCAAGTGTTCTGTCTCGGGGAGTTAGGGCTTTATTTATAAGTTTCCGGTGTGCTGCTGCTCCCTTTTTTTTTTTTCTTTACAGGGCTCTCCTGCCCAGCAAGGAGGCAGCTCAGTCCCTGTCTGCCTGCAGAGCCTTTGCTGAGCTGCTGTGGGCTCTGCCCAGCTGCCTTGTGAACTTCCCTGCAGTCCTGTTTACGTAGGTGTAATTAGATCTGACTCCGCAATAGTGGCCCGTCTCCGAAATGGCAGGTTGCCTCGGCAACGGCAGGTTGCCTCGGCAACGGCAGGCTGTCTCCGCAATGGCGGACTACCTCTGTAGTGGTGGAGTGCCCGTAATGGTGGACGCCCCTCCCCCACAGAACTGGATGGTCCCGGGTTCAGCTGCGCCCACTGCGAAACTCTTAACCAAGAGCGTTTCCAATTGCTGTTTTAGCCGAGCATGATCACCTGGCTCGCTGTCTCAGAGCCTTTTTTTAGTTGAATGGTCGACTCCCAGGTGTTCCAGTCGCCTGTTGAAAAGGCGCCGGGATCTGTGTGATTTCCCCTGGGGGGACACACTGTGCAGGCTGAAACAGCGGCGCTGAGATTCGTAGTGCTTTTTTGCCTGGGAATCTCCTGGGCTGGCTCCCTGATTCAGTCCCCTTTTTATTCTGCCTTCCCGTAGCTCTACTCCCCAGTTAAAAGGACACACAGACCAGTGGATTTTGTGTGGAGAACCGCCGCGCCGGGGCGCCGGCAAAGCAGCCACACTGGCCAAAACAGCCGCGCCGGCCCAAACAGCCGCACTGGTGACCCATGGGGCTGCTCCGTCTGGGGATCTCCTGGTCTGGGGGTAATAAAAATCTGTATGGAAATGCGGCGTCCACTCACCCTCTGCACTTTCACTGGGAGCTGCAATCCTGAGCTGCTCCTATGCGGCCATCTTGGCAAGTATCCCACATCCTGCTTCTTGCAGCTTGTGACACAGTCACTTGGCTCTGAATTCCAGGGGCTGAGGTGGCAGATCCAGCTGCGTCAGACTCTCAGACCCACCTCTGATTGGGAACTTTTGTCTCCATCAGCCCCTTTCCCCATTTCCAGGAGTTTCCTGAGAGATGTCTTTCTCTCATTAGTATGCAGTTTAAATCCCTGTGCTTTTTGTTCCAGCCTATGTGTTTACATCTTCAATTGAAGAATAGTTGGCATACAGTAAACCACTGATATATAAAGTGCCCAATTTAATGTACTTTGAGTTATTTACTTACCCATGAAAGAGTCACAGTCAAGTCAATGACTCCATATTCCACCTCAAAATCCTCCTCCTTTGGAATCCTCCCTCCAGTGCTCCCCCCAGCACCCTCCCAGACAATTACCACTCTGTGCTCCATGCAAGTTGCTTGGCTTTATTTTTTAACATTTGTAAGTTGGATCATGCAATATTAGCCCCTTTTGACTGGTTCTCTCTCTTCCTCTCTCTCTCTCTCTGCATATACTTCTGAGGCTTTTCATGCTTTTGCTGATTTTTATTTTATCCAGCAAAAGACACATCATGAACTTCACCCTCTGAGCAGTTTTGCTTTCATGAGTCCTTCATGAGTCATCTTCATGAGTCACTGTGCTGAGCTAAGAATTTGACATATATATAAAGTTGTATATATACAACTCAAATTGTAGCTGATAGTATTAGCTATTACAGAGTTTGTAAATAAGGCAAAGAACTAGAGATTCCCATTCCACTGAATGGTCCTAGAAATTTTTCACTAATCCTGCTCCCAAGGCAGTCCCTAGGCTACAAGTGTCCTCTGCCCCACCTCTCAATGGAGTGGCCCCACCCCTCAACCTCCCACCCTTCTGCCTAGGTTTGTGTGTGTGTTGCCCTCTGTTGTCAATATGAGGAACTGCACACTCTTCTCCCTTCTGCGGCCTGGAGAGCTGAGGCTTTGGGAGGCATGGAGAAGAAGTAACACTGTGAAATCTATAAAAGAACCACAGGCAGTAGACCCCAGAAAGGTTTGGGTGTAAGAGTCAGGAACTGGAGTGCCTTTGTTTTGTTGTTGTTGCTGTTTTGGAGCCAGAGTCTCACTCTGTCCCCCAGGCTGGAGTGCAGAGGCACTATCTCTGCTCACTACAACCTCTGCCTCCTGAATTCAAGTGGTTCTCCTGCCTCATCCTCCTAGTAGCTGGGATTACAGGAGCGCTCTGCCATGCCAGGCTAATTTTTGTATTTTTAGTAGAGACGGGGTTTTGCCATGTTGGCCAGCCTAGTCTCGAACTCCTGACCTCAAATGATCTGCCAGCCTTGGCCTCCCAAAGTCCTGGGATTACAGGTGTGAGCCACCATGCCCAACCATACAGTGCCTGGGTTCTAAAGGAAGGGTGAATGAAAGAGGAGAGATGAAGGGAAAACTCTAGAAGGGTTTGGCAGGGATTAGGGCAGGGTTAGCTCAGGGGAAAGGAGCAAGAGAAAATAGAAGACACCTCCTTTTCAGAGGTGTCCTAGACAGACATATTTGGGAGGGGGAGGACATGGAGATGCAGGAATGTCTGTGATGCTCCAAGAGACATACAGGAAGGAGGACCAACAGGGATGGGAGGAAGGTGTCCCTGCAAGGCACTGAGGGCGAGAAGAGGTTAATTGAGTGTCTGCAGGCAAGATAAGGCTGGCACAGAGCTGAAGCTGGCTCCCTGGAGCATCTTCTAGATAACGCTCAGAACCTGGCTGAAGATGAACAACTCCCAGGGAGACTCTGGAGGGAAGAGCAGGATATCTGGACCTCCTCTTCTCCCACTCCACCCTCCCTACTTCCCAATCCCTTCCAGGAGAGGAAGAGCTTGTGAGTGTGGCTTCGCCCCACTAAGGTGCTGAGAATCCACAGCTCTTTCCATCCTCCGCTCCTCCCTCCCCAGTGCCCATCAGGTGCTCACTCAGAGGTGGTGCCAGGTGATTTCATAAGAAGATAAGTCCATCTCAAGGGACTTTGGATGCTATCCCTTTCCTCAGAGCCATTGGCAACAAGTCCCTGAGAGGTGCCAAGGGCTGCAGGGCTCTTGTCTCCTCTTTCAGCACCCAAGGGCCCTCCATGAGGTCTGCTCTGCCCCCTCCACTCATTTTCCCACCAAACTCTCCCTTCCCACACCACCACCCTCCCGAACCACCAAAAATTCCAAACAAGATGCTGTGTTCCAGGCCCCATGTTTATCTCACCGCAGGCTCTGTCAGGTCAGAAGCTGGCCCTGAGTCTGAGCCACTGCCCTGCCCTGCCTGCAGAGCTCTGCTGAGAGGATACACTGAACAGAGATGCCCTGTGGAAAGGCTCTCCAAGACTGGGGCCTGAGGAGCATGAAGGTTCCATATCCTCACAGCAGCCTGAGCCCCAGACAGGTGGGGCCGGGCATGAGAGGGCCTCTTCCCTGGCCAGTTTCTGAAAGTGCTTCTCAGGACCCGGGGACCACCTCCAGTCCCTTCCTCTTCCTAGTGTCTTTCTATTTCTCAACAGCCTCAATTTGACTGCTTATTTGATGTCAGACCCAGGAGGTGGAGCTGCCTGGCCACCCCTCAGCCCCTCCTTAGCCCAACCATCTCCTGAGCTGGAGGGCCCAGGTTCTCAGATCCAGCCCTTCCCCTTCCCCTCTGCCCTTGAAAAGTGGGGTCTTGAGGAGGAGCCTGCAAAGGGGCACCAAGAGGAGGCATGAACCAACAGTGCATGGGAAAGGAACTGGAGATCCAAAAATAAAACTGACCTCAAGCAGGTCATAAACAAAGCAGGACCCACTGTAAATAAAGGGTAAAATTTACCATAAACAGAAAGTAAAAGAGGCTATGAGCAGAGGGCCTTGGGGTGGGGGTGAAAAGCATGATCAGTGGCCCCTCCTCAAGTGAGCAGTGGAAGGAAGGGAATCTGGGAGCACCTGGCCCAGGGAAAAAAAGGCCTTGGGAAAGGGGCACCATGAGAGACAGGAGCTTACTGATATCCAAAGGGATACGACATAGAGAATGAGCTGATGAGCTCTCTAAACAGTGGAGGCATGCAGGTGAGACATGCATGGAGGTGAGACCTGCAGAATGATTTCCAGTTGTCAAGGGCAAGTGTAACCTGCCATCACTTCACCATCTCTCTTTATCCTCACATCTCCCCTCCTTCCAACCCTGCAGGGCAGTGGACAGAGTCTTAGAAAATAGCCCAAGGAGAAAGATTCTGAAGCTGGAGCCCACTCCAAATCTCAGGAGAGAGAAGGTCGAGAGTAGGATGGGAAGTGTGGAAAAGAATGCCCAGAAGGAAATGCCACCCATCCCAGAAAGATGAAAATATGAACTCTCGGAGCTGGCAGGCTCCAAATTCAAAGGTACAGTACCCATTCTACCTTTCCTTCCTTCCTTCTCTCTTCTCCTTCTTTCCTGTCGCACCTGGCACTCCCTCCTGTCTCTGTTCTCAGCCTCCTCTATTTTTCCTTGCTTCTGGTGGCATCTATACCTCCCAAAACATCAGGTTCAAAGGCAAAATTGTTAGCAACTCCCAGTATTGCTCTCATATCAAATGACTGGGCAAATTGAGGCTGAGACATCTGGCACAATTAGGAATTTCTTCTCAGTCTCACCCTGGTAAACACACACACACACTCACTCTCACACCTGCACTCACATGCACTTGCTAAGCTCACATAAGCACAGATTCTCACACACACTCACACTCACTCACATGCACTCACACATACAATCGCACTCATACACAGACATTCTCACACACATACACACACACTCTCACGCTCACAAGTGCATGTTCTCTTCACTCTCCTTTCATCTCCTTGTACATGTCTCCACCTCCTTGTCCTCTATCCTTCTGAACTCTCGAAGTCAAGAGGGGAGGGATGACATTGGTGTCTGCCTTTGCAAGAGGATCCAGGTAGCTCTCATTCTGTTCCGAATCTCTAAGCATGGGTGTGAGAGTGAGGGGAGAGATGGAGCCCACAGATCCTCCCAAATCTTCCTAGGACCAAGAGAAGGTCCACACGTTGCCAGACCTTAAAACCATAACTTGCTCCACCACTGTCGTTCCCGCCGAATCACCACCACACAATTACTATCCATAGTGCACACCTGGGTGATTAATGACCTGATTAATAATTATTTAGGCTAATAAAATAATTAATTTGGCAAGCCATTATTTATCTGTTCATCCTCAGCCTGAAACTCTACAACTAGGAGTTTGGGAATCTACCCTCCAGGCTCTTTCAGAAATATGATCATTAATGTGGGTTGGGAATGGGTGGGGGATAAACTTCTCCATCCTGAGACCCTCCCAGAAACCTTGAGGGCTTTCTGAGAACATAGATTGGAAAAAATGAAACAAAATGATCAGGCAACCTCAAGCCCAGGAAAAGAGCTAACCAGGGAGGCCAGGGATCTTGGGGTGGGGGAACATAGCAGGGAGCTTGAGGGGGTGCATCTGAACTCCCAGGTTTGGAGAATTCTTGGGTATATTCTCTCCAGCACATGACTGATGACACCATTTTCAACAAATGATCTTTATCTCGCCTCTCGCCTCCCAAATTTATGATTTCGACCCCAAGCCCCAGGCTAGACAAGCAAGGATGAGGTAAATTCTAGGGTGGGGAGGCTGACTTGGGGATGGGGTCCAAGAATCAGTGGGGAATCTTCGGGATTCTGCAAAGGGGAGAAGCCTCCTTTATCATTGGTTTCTGAGCTCTTAAAAAATAAACCTCTGGATCAGACTTAAATTTAGGTCCCCAGAACCCAGGGGTTCTGGAGTACCTGACCTCCAGCAGGGAAGGGAGCAAATAGCAAGGAGAAAGAAAGGACAGCTGAGTTCCTGGGAAGCGAGAGAGAAGCAGAGGCTCACCCCTGGAGTGAGGGAATGAGATAATTGGCTTCTCCGGTCAGGTTTTGAACAGGCAGAGACACCTCTGTCACATTCTAGGCCCAGAGGCAGACATGAGACACCACTTCTCCCAGTCTGGGGCTGAGGTATCAGTGGGTCATTGGCCGAGCAGCCCTAGATTGGATTCCCAGTATGTACCAGGGTGGATAAGAATTAGACTCGGACCTAGAGATGCTCAAGTGGGGGAGACAGATTTGGGAATAGATAATTCCCAAGATAAATGCTGTAAAAACAAGGTGCGCACAACTTCATGGATGAACAGAAACATACTTGCTGGGGTGTTAGAGAAAAGAATTCTCAGCAAGAGGACATTTGAACTACACCTTGAGGAATGAGTAGAAATTTACCAAATGAAGACCAAAATCCAAGATGTGATTAGATGGGCACAGTAGCATGAGCGTCTGTAGTTCAAGCTACTGGGAAGGCCATCTAATCACATCCAGGATTTTGGTATTCATTTGGTAAATTTCTGAATTTAAAGGTATTTCTGGATATAAAGATACCCTAAGCGTGACACTGCTGGGGATTCTTCTTACCCTTCCCCATCCAACGTGAGTGTGGAGCTAGGCAGGAAATCTTGTACTTGGATTGACCTTTTGAGAGATGGAGAGGAGCTCCCTTCTCCACAAGGAGTTGAAGGGTGGAGGAGGTAGACACAAACCCGGGGCTCCTCAGGCATGCCTGTGCCTCAGAGACTCCTTGCATTCACCGCTTTTAATGGGCGTTGGTCAGCTCGACCTCCCCACAAGTTGTTTTCACCGTCATCGACGGCGGCCCCATTGTGCAGGGGGATTGATGGGGAGTAGAACGGGATGACAGGACCTGGGGCGGCCGCCTCAAAGCCTCAGTCTATAATTTTCGGTGCCATAATTGGTCTGGGGAGGAGGCGGGGGAGGAGTGGGACGGGGACTTTTCAGAGCGGGAGGGGGAGGGGCGGCCGTCGGAGGCGTGGGACGTGCTGCGAAGCGGAGCCCGGGCTGGAAGGCAGTGCGCTGGGGGCAAGCGTTCGCAGGTGGCGCCAGACCCGAAACCCTGATCACTGCGGGCCTCCCCACCCGCCCTCCTCTTGCCCCTCCCGCGCCTCCGCCTGGGGACCACGTGGGCCTTTTCTTGCCGAATCGTCCTTTCTTTCAGGGCTTTATGCAGCAACGAAAACTTCATTGCTCCTGGGTGGAAATTAAAGGGACTGGTCTTCGCCCTCTCCCTCTCCCTCTTTCCCTCTCTCCCTCTCTTCCTCTCTCTCGCCCACTCTTCCCCCTTCTTTCCCCACCTTTTTCGCGGAGCCGGAGTCAGCATCGCCAGGCACCGGAGCCCATTCCGAACGCCTCGCCGAGGCCCAGCTTCCGCCCCTTTCCTGGGCGCCGCGCTGGCGTGCAGCCGCCGCCGCCGCCGCCGCGGGGCAGGCGCGATGCCAAGAGGGGCCTAATCTGGCTCCTGCTGCTTAGCCTACGGGAGCCCAGCTGGCCTGCGGCGGGCCCTGGGGCGCGGTTGCAGCGCGTGGCTGGCGTCCGCTGCCGTGTCTACGAACACCTCGGCTGGGCGCCCGGGCGCCGAAAGCCCTACTGGGCCAGGAAATATCACCTCCAGCTGCAACCGAGCGGCCCCGTCAATGGCAGCCTGGAGTATAGCGCCCACAGTGAGTGACCGCGCGGCGGGGTCCCGAGAGGAGGAGAGCGGAGCCGGGGAGGGAGAGGTTGGGCCCGGGAGAAGGCGCGGCGCGCCCCGGGTGTCCGGGAAGACCGGTTGCCTCCAGCGGCCAGAAGGCAACTGCCAGGGCGCCCTCCTTGCCCTACATGCCCGGGAGAAGAGCGAGAGATGGGGTCCGAGCAGAACTCCAGGAGATGGGCGCTCAGGTTCAAAGAGGGTGCTGGCGCCGCTGCCCGAGGTCAGAGCCAGCTGTCAGAGTCCTTCCGAAGACCTGACCCACCAGTCTGGAGGGACGCAAGCTAGGCGACCCCAGGGCTCCAGGCTCTGCTGCGTTTGGCAACTCTGACAAGTTTAAGCTCTTTGAATGTGTCAGAGAAAGGGAACTGGACAAGGCATTTATCATCCTCTTTATTACTTTGACGACTTCTCCTCCTGCTGCCCCCTGGACGCCCCACCGTCCGCTCCACCCTCCCGCTCACGGCCGCCCAGGTGGCCGCCCCCGCCGCTGCCTGTGCGCGGAGGTCTCTTGCCCAGCGGAGCTCGGTTCCCCTCCGCGGCCGCCGCCGGAAGCTATTCTCCTCCCTGGAATCTGCACCTCTTCCGCGTCCGCCCTGGCGGCACAGCCACAGAGGATAGGGGCTCTCTCCGCCCGGACACGAGGTTCTGGAGCGCGGAGCGGTGTCTACCTGGCCTGAGGACGTAGACATACACATTCCCGTGCACGCAGGACCAGCGACCCAGGCTGAGCTCACTGTGGGAGTCTATCAGAGTCCACGGTTGGGTTCCTCTGCTCACAGGGACCGGAGGCCCACGCCGAACCCTGTGAGGAGCAGGACAGTGGAGCTCAGGGCCCGGGAGGGCCGCATGGGGAGCATCGGCGGGCGGTCAGGGCTACCGCAGTCCTCAGGTGTGCCGTGCAACGATCGGCTCCAGCCCCGGGCGTAATAAGCTGTGAAGTGGACTCCAGGTGGAGGCGGGAAAGCTTTCTCCAGGACAGCTGCAGCCCTGTGAGGGCGTCCTGGGGACATGTGCCTCAGGAGCCATGCAACGGGCACCAGCTGTCACCTGAGGGTCCCAGTGCGTGGAACTCATCTCACAAAGACACCCTGGTTCTCTCCAAAGCTGGGCTCCCCCTCGGAGTCCCACAGCATCCAAAGTTCTTCTTGGTGCTGGCTGCTCAGAGGGAGGGGAAGGCTCGTGCCCACAGTCTCCCACATCCTTGCATGGAGACTTGGGCTTTGCTGGTCCCAGGGCAGGCACCACTGAGGCTACCTAGCTTGTGCACTGGGAAGGCGGGAGGCTCACAGCCTGCACCCCAGCACCCTGGGCTGGAGCAAAAGCCCTTTCACTGTGGCCCTGCTGGGACCATGTGCCAGTAGTGTGCTCTGGGGAATCATCCCTTGGAAAGGGTGCAGGGAGTCACCTCAGTCCTCTAGCAGCCTCTGTAGGGAGACAATGACCCCAACCTGGCCTTTGATGCAGTCCCCCATCCCCCGCTCTCACCACAGCACTGGTGTATCCAGAAGGAAAGGGAGGAGGGGAGATTTAAACTTTCTTACCCCTGGTGAATGGATGAGACCTGCCCAGCTTCCCGCTGTGGGTTCCAGGGTCAAAACAGGCTTCCTGCCCCTGCAGGACCCCGGCAGTACAATGATCTCCCACCAGGTCCATTGCCAGGCGGGTGTGGGCGGCAGGCACCCTGGCTGTGTTGTTGCCAGTGGGTTATATTATCAGCCTGGCTTATGGGGCCCAGCTCTCCCACTGGCTGGCCCAGGCACTGGGGACCCTGCAGTCCCAGAGCTCAGACTCACATGTCTGCCACCAGGGCTTGATTTCCTGCTCAAGCACATATGCAGGGGACCTGCCAGTCACCCAGCCATAGTGGTCCCCACTTGCTTGTCTGTTGGATGATGGTGGCAGCTGGGAAGGTGTTGTGAGGCCCAGATGGAAACCGCAGTGCTGGCAGAGTGAGAGGATGGAAATGTTCCTTTTATTCTTTCCCTCCCAGGTTTGAATGACTCCGTTTGGAGAAGCCCCCCTGATGTCCCCTTCTCTACCTCTTGTCCAGTGACTTCTCCCTTCTTGAACTTCCGGTCACTCCCCTACCTGTGACATGTGTGCTACCCTCTCCAGTCCTGAGCCCGGGTGTAGCTTTGGGCAGGGCCAGCTGGGCCTCAGCCGCCCACTCCGTGCCTCTATGGGGGGTGGCGGGAGTGATGTACCTCTCACTTCTTCCAGGTATTTTGGAAATAATGACAGTGGAGGTGCGCATTGTGGCCATCAGGGGGCTCTTCTCTGGGCGGTACCTGGCCATTAACAAGAGGGGTTGGCTGTATGCTTTGGTGAGTCCAGGTTCCTGCTTGGGTAGTCGCTGAGTGAGTAGTGGTCTGGCTTGCAAATCATGCCAGGGGATAGGAGATGTAGACAGAAGAATGCTTTGTCCAGCCCAGGGTACTTTGGACCCCCAGCTGGGACCAGATCCTGGCCCGGGGCTCCACACGCAGTGACCTTTGGCTGTGTCTGTTAGAGGCTGCTCCACGAGTGACCTGGAGCCTGGCCCTGGGGAACCTGGATTCTGTAAAACGCCTGGTTAGCAAAGGTTCCCCCCAACCTAATCACTACCACCTTTCACTGAGAGTAGCTGAGGGCAGGGAAGTCATTGTTCCCCAAATATCCACCAAAATAAATAAACTCAAGACAACACGGGAGTGTTCCTTGGGGCAGCCAGAGTGCTCCTGGGAGCGTGGAGAGGAGGGCACTGGCCCGGCTCTGCCGGCTCTCTCCAAGCCCACACTCACCCCACCTGGTCTAGTCCTGAGCCTGGGCATCTTGTAGATTCTGTGGGCTGGACACCTTGCAGGCCAGCCCAGGAGAATAATGCCCTAGAGGCATTACATGGGGTACAACATGGAGGGGTTCTTGGACAGTGGGGAGAGGCTGCTGAGCTGTACTCAGGACACAGGGGCTGCTCCAACCTGCTGCACTCTCTCTGGGAGGGTGGGGTACAATGAACAGGCCCTTACCCCACCTTTTTTCCTCACAGGCCTGGGGTAACCAGGGTGAACAGGTGGGTTTCCTGCATCTGCTAGGTCTTCTCTACAGGGCTGTCGTAACTCAGTCCTGTCCATGGAGGAATATAAACCACAGAAACACATTTGTGCTCAGTGCTGGAGGCTGAGGGCCCAGGATTAGGGCAGAAGCAGGGCCTGTGCCCAGCAGCTCCGCCAGCTTCTGCGGGCTTCTCAGCCTGCGGCAGCAGAACCCCCATCTCCCTGCCGTATGTACCTGTGTGTGTGCCTGCTGCTGCCCCTTGTAGAAGAACCCCAGGCAGGTCAGATAGGGGCCACTCTGCTCCCTCAGCTTCACTAATCACATCCACAATGCTCCTGTTTCCAAACACGGTCATGTTCTGAGGCCTGGGGTTAGGACTTCAGCATATCAACATGGGGTGTGGGTGGGTGAACTTCAGCCCATAACTCCTGTCCAGGCCAAAATCCCACCGAGCACCCCCAGGGCCTCCGTGCTCCCTAGCCCTTGCTCACTCGGGTCTAAGGGAGCCGAGTCCTGGCTGCAGGAACCCTGGCTCCTGTGGGTTTCCTTCCCACTTGTCTGGCACTCAAGACCAGTGGGCTTCAGGGGCCCACCCAGAACACCCAGCTCCACCCCCAATGCACCTCGTGGCCTCCCCCTGGCCACTCCCAGCAGCCTCACTCCCCTGGATCTTCCTGGTTTCCCTAGTTCCCAGAACTAACCCAAGGACGCTGTTCTGGGAATGGGCTTCCTGGGATACTGGCTGCCCTAATACTCATCTCCCCAAACTCCCGACTGCTGTAGCCTGGAGGCACTGAGGGGCCAACCCTGCTAGGGCTACGCCCTAGTTCTGCCACATGCTGGCCTGAGACCCCCCTCCTTGGCCACTTAGAGAAATCAGGGAGGGGGATGGTGTCAGCGGGTGTTGCCTGAGTCCCAGGAAGGGGCAGCTGGGGAGCCATCCAGCTAGAGTCACTTCCCTATCTTCTCCTAAAGGCCCAGATCCCTCACTGACCTGCAGATGGTAGGGTCCAGCTTCCTGCAACCCTGTGATCCAGAAGGAGCGGCTCAAGCCAAGTCCTGCCCCAGATGGGTGTGGAGACACCAGTACTCCCTTAGCACCACCTCTGCCTGCTCCCCCGGTCCCAGGTCACACCATGAACTTTCCAGCCTCCAGGCCTTGTCTGTGCTGTACCTCTCGCCACCCAGAAACCCGCTGGCCCCTCCTTCTGTAGCTGAAATCCAGCCACTAGGAAGCTCTGGGGTCCTCATGCTGCCAGCCCTGGCCCTTGGTTTTCATTTTTCTCATCTCGCAACTTGACTGTGAAGCCAGCAAGGGCACAGGTACCTGGCTGTCCTGCCCTAGGCTTCTTCGGGGTGTCGTGGCTCTGTCCCAAGAGTGGCTTGATGTAGGCCCATGGGTCACAGGCTGGACAGCTCCATTCCTGGGGACTCACGTTGTGGATGTCATGACACTTCCGTTGTTTCCGTGGAATAAAATCCAGCCCAAGCCCTGGTGCCTCCTGGGATTCAAGAGATATCCAGTCTCTCCCCGGCGGGTGATCAAAGGCCATGGGTAGGGTTTTTCAATCTGTGGTGCTCTTGGCAGGATGCCCAGAGCCTCTCCCTTTGGTTCTGCTGCCTCTCAGTGACTCCAGTGACCCCCTCCTGTGAGGCCTCAGCTCTTTCCCCTCCTTCTTCTCTTGGGACATCCCCTCTCCCAGGCCAAGCCCAGCCTGCCTGAATCACTACAGCTTTATTTCTTGTAGGGCAAGTAGGTCATTTTATTTTTGACAGAAGGTGGGTGGTGTTCCTGGGGCCCCTGAAAAGCCAGGATGCCGTGAGCACCCAGGACATGCCCCTTCCACCTTTCTAGTGGTGGCACGGGGCTGGTGTCTTTGATTACCCGACCCGACCCTAGTCTACTGTAGTGAATGGCGAGTAGGAACTTCAGAGGCAGCCTGGGAGTCCTCAGAACACCCTCGGGTCGGCTGGCCTGCCCCACTGCGCCTTGAAAAGTCTGGAGCCCTGGGCCACCTGGCCTGCCTATGCTACGCTACTGATGGGCAGAGCCAGGGAGTAGCCTTGAACTCTGGCCCAGGCCCTCACTGAGCACCACCAGGCTCCCAGGGACTCATCAGGGGCTGTTGCCAAGCAGAAGGCAGCCTGGGCACTGAGAACCTCTGACAGCCTCCCCCACCTCCCTACACCTGTGGCTGCTGCAGGCCGAGGTGGGCCCCACTCCTGGAACAGCAAGATGATCCCACGTGGGTACCCCCAATATTTCCCTACTCATGCCACAGGGCTTCAAATTCATGTCTCCCCCCACCCCATAGCAATTTACTGCAGATTGGGGCTTGGGAGCTAAGTGTCTGTGGGTTATTTGAGGCTGCAGCCCTGAGGCAGGGAGGGTGCACAGAGGTTTCTGGGAGGTGAGATCCAACAGTGCTACCCTGTCCATGCCACTGATGCATCCCCTGCAGCTCTGGCAGCTGAAGAAAACTCGAGAAAGGATAGGGTCAAACCTGGCCCTCCTGGGGGGCTGGCATATGCCAGCTGGAACCACTGAAGAGCCCCAGAAAGCTGGCTGGGGAGAGGAGGTGGACCTGAGGAAGGACTTGCCCCAGGAGGGAGGACTCAGCCTTAAGAGGGAAGACTCATCCAGAAGGGGGAGGATTTAACTCAGGAGGGAAACTCACCCCAGGAGTGGGAAACTCACCCCAGGAGAGGTAAATCACCCAAAGGAGATTTACCTCCTCTGGTAAATTCACCTCGAGGAGGGAGGACTCCCCCAGAAGGGAAACTCACCCTGAGGAGGGAAACTCACCTCAAGGCAGGAGGACTCACCTAGGAGGGGAACTCACCCTGAGGAAGGAGGACTCACCCTGAGAAGGGAAGACTTACCTCAGGAAGGAGGGCTCACTTCAGGAGGGGAACTAACCCCAAGAAAGGAGGATTCGCCCTGATGAGGGAGGACTCACCCTGAGGAGGGAGGAGTCACTCCAGGCGAGAGCTGGCTGGCTGGTGATGTGCCATGGAGCCAGCAGGGAGGGGCAACTCTCCTCGCAGCTTAGTGACAAAACAGAGGACCTTTCCCAAGTGCCCTGGAGAAGTGTGTACGTGTGTGTGTGGTGGTGTGCACATACATATCTATGAACTGTGTGGAGGGGGGTCTGCATTGCATTCATGCTGTACGAGTACACACCACACCTGTGTGCATATGAGCAGTACTGTGTGCATGTGTGTGTGGACTGTGTGGAGGGGTGTCTGCAGTGCGAGTACACACCGCACCTATGTGCGTATGAGCAGCAGTGCATGTGTGTGTCTGTGAACTGTGTGGAGGGGTGTCCACATGTGTTCATGTATACTCGAGTGTGCAGGCATGTGTGTTACTGTGTGCATATGTGAGCTGCAGGGAAAGGTGAACATGGGTGAAGTGAAGGAGGACGGGGTCACCCCAAGGCTCAACCCACCCAGTGTTGGCACCTCTGGGTCCCTCTCTGGGGGAAAAAGCATGGGAACTGGAGAGTGGGATTCAGCCCAGATGGAGCCTTGAGGGAGGAGGAAAGCCAGGATGGCCAGCCAGAGAAGAGGGGCTAGGAAGGAGGTGGGTGTGGACTTGAGGCCACTGTGTGCTCCAGGGGCTCCCAGGGGCCGGCGGTGGGTCACTGAGATGTCCTTGGCCTGACCCAGCCAGGGAGGTCAGTCCCTCAGGGCCAGGGTTTCATGGCGCTGAGTTAATCCAGTGAGCCCACTCTTCCTTCGGTTTGTAAGAACAAGGAAGTGGGGTCTGGGAGGGCCAGGCTGGTTTTGTGGTGCCCAGTCCCCCATGAACCCCAAGCTCTGTCCTTTGGAGAGCTGCCTGTGGGCTCCCAAGAGGGCCCCTGGTGGTGAGCCGGGTCCTGACCCACGTGATTAATTGGGTCCCCGACCGCTTCTGCTGCCAGACCTTTCAGCAAGACCCCTGAGATAGGAAACAGCAGATGTGTTCCATGTGCAGCCTCCAGGTGAGCTGAGGGCCCTGCCGGCCTCGTCTAAGGAGGCTTCTCCACGTGCTGGGGCATTGCTACCTTTCATCCCCAGCTCCCTCTAAGGCAGGGGCTGTCAGAGCATTTAGAGTGAGGGCCCGGTTTCCCAGCCTGGTCCTGCTCGCTCTGCTCACGGGTGCTAGAATCCAGATTTGAACTCTGATATCTCCACCTGACCCCACAGCCCAACTCTTCACATTGTATCAAGGGTGAGGGAGGCTTCCCAGGGAACTGCCATCTCCAATGCCCAGTGCCCAGGGCCGCCCTGCCCTAAGGCACTGTTGCTGGCGGTCCAAGGCCCTGGGGCATCCAGAACCTGGGTAGACATCCTCACGGGGTGGGGGCAGGCATGCTGAGAGCACCTGGGAAAGGGCCTGGCATCCTGGACATCTAGGCTGAGTCTTGGCTCTCTGCTGGATGACTGTGTTCCTCTGGCCATGACCTTGCTGAGCCTCTGTGCCACAGAGAACCACAATGCCATGGCCCATCTTGCAAAACTGGCACCAAGGCTGACCAGATGCTCCTGTGAGGGCCATGCTCCCGCATGCAGCCAGCGCTCATCACTATAACACATCCCAGGGGTACCAGCCGTGTACCAGGTTGGTGGTCAACCAGATAATGGAACCCCCCCTTCCCCCCCCACCACCAAAGACATCCACATCTTAATGGCCAGGACCTATAACTATGTTCCCTTCTGAGGCCAGAAGGGA
>PVKP010045538.1:0-16082 GCA_004027715.1 Plecturocebus donacophilus | reverse complement strand
CTATATAGGGAAGCAACCAATCAGGGCCTGGTACCCGAAAAGTGTTCAATCAGTGTCGGTTTCTCTTCTCACAGGATCTATGCATTCACGAAACACTAGGAGTATCTCTGGTTTGCCCTTCATGTCCCCTTTCTAGGCAGCTGCTACTGCAGTGACTGGCTAGATCTCCTTAGCATCTCCATTTGCAAGAGGCCAGGCATGGAGAGATAATGAGGGTCCCCTGGCCAGATGCTGCAACCACTTTCTAAGCTAAAGGGACCCACCAGTCTTCTCTGCAAGAACACTGCACCCCTCCCCCGACTCATTCTTCCTTCTCCACCTACAAAAAAAGAGGACCCATGCATAGCAAGTGCCTCTCCCCAGGGAAAATGAATGCAACAACACTTATCACTTTCAGAATCAGCTGTTAGTGGATTCATGAAACTTCTACAAAGCCATGGAGATAAAGTGTGCTTTGTCATGAAGAGCAGTTACCCCTCTTATTACGGAGATGGGGTAATCTTGAAAGAGGCCCCAGAAATAATTTGCTTCTCCTCTTCCAGGGATGCAGGCCTTCAAAGCCTATCTTTAAGAAGGCTTGTTCCTGGAGTTACCCCTTGAAGAGTTACCCCTCTTATTACGGACTTTTCTCTACCAGTATTTCTCATCTGTGTGAGCATCAGAAAGCTTGTTGGGTTTTTAAGAGATGGAAGCATGCAGGAAATAGAAGCTGATGTCTCTAAAGTAGACAGGGAAGCCCCAGATCAGGGAGAGTGGAATCCAAGGGTGGGGAGATGCAGAATGCAAGCAGCCCACTCAGCCATTCTCCAACTCCTTCATGTTTATTTATATCATAAGTAACAGTTTTGTCAATATTGTACCCACAGCTACTCCTTTTTTTGGAGAAGGGGTTTTGCTCTGTCACCTAGGCTGGGGTGCAGTGGTGCAATCATAGCTCCCTGTAACCTCGAACTCCTGGGCTCAAGCAATCCTTTTGCCTCAGCCTCCTGAGTAGCTGGGACTACAGGTGCATACTACCACATCTGGCTAATTTATTTTTTTCTTTTTGTATGGATGAGGTATTTCCACATTGCCCAGACTGGTCTCAAACTCCCGGGCTCAAGAGATCCTCTCGCCTCAGCTTCCTCAGTAGCTGGGACTACAGGCATGAGCCACC
Source organism: Plecturocebus donacophilus (assembly GCA_004027715.1). Classification (NCBI taxonomy): domain Eukaryota; kingdom Metazoa; phylum Chordata; class Mammalia; order Primates; family Pitheciidae; genus Plecturocebus; species Plecturocebus donacophilus. Next base: position 14,926 of record PVKP010045538.1, on the reverse strand, counting down.
ACGCCCAGCCTATTTCTTACACATATGTACATGTATATGACTCCTTTAGCTGTTTAATTCACATTGCTTTTCTTTTCTGCCTAAGCTATTTGGAAAATGGGGGTAATACACAAGCTCCTGGGGACATAAATCACTAGTGGCTCCCACCTGCAGGCAGCCCCTGCCTATCCATGTGAGCGTACAGATCCCACAACCTGCCTGTGGCAGTCTGGCCGGCTGTGCCATGGCAAGTCCCATGCAGCCAGCCCCAGGTGGCTCTAAGGAAACGGTCAGTGACTCACCTGTTGAACAGGGGCCAGAGGCCAGGTGAGTGCTCTTCATGAATCAGGCTTCAGGGCCCAGCCTCACTGCAGAGCCACAAGGAAACACAGGATGGAGGCAGAATAACTCTTTGGTCTGCCATCCACAAAAGGAAAAGCATTGGTGGCCATGGACAAAGGCATGGGAGGTCACTAGAGTAGGAGGATGGAGGCAGGGAAGCTGAACTGCTGAGGTGCTCTGATCACCATTTCGGCGAGGGCTTCCTTCTAGCCAAGAGTGGCCTCTACAGAGTGCATTCAAGTACTGGATCAACTGAAACAAAGCTCCAGACACAGCTATCTTTGGCCAAGTTTTTGGGAGTGAAGTTGAAAGAACAGTAGAGTGAATACTTCTAATACTTTCTAAAGTCACTGTGAACATTCCGCCACAGGTGCTCCTGGCTACACACACCCTCTCTTCTTGCCCCCAACCCTTGCCTGGTCCTCCAGCATTTTCAGATTCCTGTCTATTTTTCGCTTTTGCTGAACCATTTGGAAGTAAGTTGCAGACCTCAGGAAAAATGACCCCTAAAATATTTCAGCACTCCTCTCCATAATCACATGACCATTACCACCTGGAAATTTCACACTGGTACAAAAAACATTTTCTAAAAAACAGTCCAGATTCAAATGCCCCCACTGTCCCTGGAATGTTCTTTACAGCTCTTTTTGTTTTCTCGGATCCAGGATTCAACCAAGTGTTACAGATTGCATTTGGTAATCATGTCTCCTTACTCTCTTTTAATCAAGAATGGTCGGCCGGGCACGGTGGCTCATGCCTGTAATCCCAGCACTTTGGGAGGCTGGGGCAGGTGGATCATCTCAAGTCAGGAGTTCTAGACAAGCCTGGCCAACACGGTGGAACCTTGTCTCTACCATAGAACAAAAAATAGCCAGGCATGGTGGTGCAAGCCTATAATCCCAATTACTTGAGAGGCTGAGGCAGGAGTGAGACTCCATTTCAAAAAGAAAAATAAAAAGTAAAACAAAATAATTAAGGCTACAACCATTGTGTAGGAGGTTGCAGGTTATCAAGTACAACACTCAGTTTTCTTATTAATTACAAACAACAACAACAAAAACAAAAATACCTTTGCAGTGAGGGGATCTGCTGAGAACACAGAACCAGCTGGTCAAATGCAGCATCACCAACAGCAGACACTCTGGATGCCCCTGAGGATAACCAGCTTCTTTCCAGCACCCTCTCCATCCCAACTCAAAGGAGAAGATACATCTGCTGCGTCACCATATACATTCCTGATCTGGATCCAAATCCCATAACCAAGATTTATTTAACAGAAATGACTTCCAACTAATACCTCTTCCTTTACATAGGTAGCTTGGTACATCTCCGTGCTGGAAGCCCCCAACAAGTTATTATATTCCACAGCCTGCCTGCCACTGCAGAAGGTACCTGTGCAAAGCTTTTAGGCAAAGGATGGGCTACCTGCTGCATCTTCTTACCCAGTGATGACAGAGAGGGTCTCTGCTCACTGTGAATCTCAGGGTGATGTCTAGAGCTCAGGCTAGGAGACTGGTGCTCTGTTCCTTGTTGAAAACATAGCCACCTGGAACTTAAAATCTTCCTGTTTTAAAAAGAAATATGTAACTCAGAGCCTGTGTGCATGACTCCTAAGGATAGTGCAACTGGTAAACTGATGATTGCAACCCTATTACTTTGAAAATGGAACAAAACTAACTTCCCTCCAGCTCTCTCCAACTCTCAATTGAAATTCCTAACATCCTGGATGGTGCTGAGCTTTCTGAACACATTCTGCATCTTTGCCTGGAATGTCCTTTCCTTCCTTTCCTGTCCTCCTGGCTCCACTGCCACTTCCGACGTGAAGCTGTCACCTGCAGCCTCCCCAGGGCCATGGAGAGTACCATTCTCCCAAACTCCCACTGCACTTCAAAAAATTTGGTACACCGCCCAGAAACTCTTCATGCTTTAATGCCCCCACCAAAGACCACAGGGTTCGTGATGAGGTCCAGGTCTTAATCAACTTAGCATCCCTGGTGCCAGGAAGAGAGCAGAACATGAGCTCAATAATGTATGATCAATGGGTGAAGCAAAAAAACGACCAATTATCAGACAAAGCTGAGGCTCATTTCCTCCATGCTGTAGCAAATACACTACGATAAGGTGGAAGAACACACAGAGGGAATAGTATTGTTTTCATCACAAGCACATGAGGGTGAGTCTCCGTATCTGCAGTGGAGAGACAGGTATCGAATCGCGCAAGGCCCTGGACGGTAGGTAGGAGGAGTCTCTTTGCTGTAAGAGCTGGGAGGAAGTCTTCCCCTCCCTGAACAGAACAGAACTCAGTTAAAAACCTCAATCTCTACACCCAATTAGCAACCTCAAATCGTGGAGAAAATTAGACTCTTCTTCAGAATAATCTATTTGTGGGAGGAATACGCTCCTCAAACAGCTGTAAAGTACATGATACTTTTTCCATTTACTTACAAGATTAAATTGAAAATTGGTTCCCATGAGGGACTTTTTTTTTACCCCTGTAAACCAAATTTACAAAACACACAACAGTGTAGAAAACCTATTACAATCTCCCATCAGAAGGAAAAAAAATGACACCATTCTGATAACATCGGCACCACTGCCCAAAGGCAAAAAATAAAAATACACCACAAAAGCAGAGCACTTTCCCATAAGTATCCGATCAAGCTAGAAAGAAAACTCATCTGATTGCAAAGGGGGCTTTCCATCCCAAAGCAGAGCTCCGGTTGCAGTTCCTATGTTACTTTGGGAATTATTTTCAATCTGAGCGATTCTACGCAGGTAGGACACAGTTTGAACTAACCTAGCAATTAACACAGCTGCTCAAGGTTTAGGTTTAAATGCATTCTCTAAGAAATCTCTCGCACTTGGACCATAAACCCTGCTTGTGATGCTTTACGGTTTACATTTGTGTTCTCATTAAAGTCACCAGGCTAATTTCCACAGCCCTCTGACTCTCTCAAACAGAGCTCTCTTCCCTTTCAAATATCTAGAATATTCAGTTGGCTGCTTTTCCACAGGGTCCTTCCCTCCCTGTCCCCTTCCCACCCTCAGCGCCTCCCAAGGGTGTGCTATTTCATCACCACATACTTGGCACTTAATTATACTTGGACGTGGGTTGTTCTTTATTCTCTTCATATATTACTCTTTTCTTTCCTGGTTTTAGGTCCCACGTTTGGATTTTCCGTGACCTCAAGGAACCTCATGGAGTGCTGACTGTGGGTTCAGCAAATATTTATGGGTTTATTGTTTGTTCAAAAGGAGACCTAATTAATAAGAGAGACTTGGAACGTTCATAGCCTATGCACTGAAAGCAAGGGTGTGGAAGCCTGGCTCGGGCCGCAGCCCCAGCCCCATCACTTTCCACCCTGTAACTTGGAGCAATTTCCTTCCTTAATCTCAGCTCCTTAGCTCATCTCAAAAAGGAGCATAATAATAGTAGTACTTCATGGAATTGTTTGGGGAGTCAAGGAAGCAATGAATATAAAATGCTGAGCACAAAGGTCCAGTCCTATGAACAGTAAGTATACAGTAAGCACTCAATAGATGGTAGCAATTGGTATGAAAACATTTCTCAAGCCAAACTCATGCCTGAACTATTTGGCTGAGAAAAGGTGCAGGCAGGTAATGGGGTGGGGATGCCACCCGTCACTGGCGAGTGCTGCCCCAAGAAGGCCTTGCTTAGTACCATGTGCAGTCCTTTTATACTGAAATAAGATGAGTCTGATGTCGTCTATTTGGCTCTTGAAAACAATTCCTAGTAACTAACGCGGGTACCTATTTTTCTTTTTTCTTTTTCTTTTGAGACGGTCTCTTAATCTGTTGCCCAGGCTGGAGTGCAGTGGTGCAGTCTTGGTTCACTGCAACCCCCACCTCCTGGGTTCAAGCAATTCTCCCGCCTGAGCCTCCCGAGTAGCTGGGACTACCTGCACGTGCCACCACGCCCAGATAATTTTTTGTATTTTTAGTAGAGATGGGGTTTTACCATGTTGCCTAGGCTGGTCTCAAACTCCTGACCTCAAGTGATCCGCCCACCACAACCTCCCAAAGCGCTGGGATTACAGGTGTTAGCCCTGCACCCAGATCTAAGTACCTATGTTTCATAAATTTATCAGGTACTATAGTTATACAAGGACATTAACATCCGGGGTTTCTGGGTGAGGGGTGTGCGAGAACGTGTGCAACTTTTCTGAAAATCTTAAATTAAGAATTTTAAAGATATAATTACTAATTAGTTATTTCCTTGAGCCCAACTTTCTATAATTAAGACTGGATTCCCTTCACACACGCAACTGTACTTTAAAAATAGATTCCAATTCTTAGGGATACTGTCATTAAAATATCTTCTCTGTGCGTCTGCCATTTAAATATTTAGCCATCCAATTTACCATCTGTGTGACTCTGGGTGAGTCACTTCATTTCTTTGTATCTCCATTTCTTCTTCTATAAAGTAAGGATAATAAAGTCAACTTCTTCACATATTTGAATAAAAGTTAGTACGTAACTTTATTTGGATAAAAGCTAGTACTTAGAAAGTGGTCCTGTGGAGGAAGACCCTGAATAGCTGTGAGCTGCTGCTATTGTTTGCTGTGGTTCTGAATTTGTATCTTAAGATTGGATCCCCAGTGTGATAAAAATAAGAGGCAGAGCCTTCGGGGAAGTAATCCTTTTGGGAGGCAGGGGAATCTCTTGAACCTGGGAGGCAGAGGTTGCTGTGAGCCAAGATCGTGCCACTGAACTCCAGCCTGGGTGACAGAGCGAGACGCTGTCTAAAAAAAAAAAGAGAGAGATGACAGGAAGCATGTTTGCTCCTAGCACCATGTGGGAACAGCCTGCCTTCCTTCTGCCACATGAGGACACAGTGAGACGTGCCATCTATGAAGCACAGACGGAGCCTTCACCAGACACTGAGTCTGCTGGAGCCTCGATCTTGAACTTCCCAGCTTCCAGAATTGTGATACATGAATTCCTATTATTTATAAGTGACCCAGTCTAAGGTATTTTGTGATAGCAGCCTGAATGGAATAAGACATAATTATTATTACACTTGCTGAATTCACATTCCTAGAGTGGAGCTATAGCTCTACAAAAATTTTTAAACTAATTCTCAAGGGACTTGGCCTAGATAGGGGCCGTAAGTAATACTGGCTGGCTTTCACACGTAAAAAGTCGGCGTCCAACTCAGGGAAAAGTATTGCTCCTTAAGCTGATTCTACAATTGTGAGTCAAGTTCAACTCTTGGCAATGGTAGAGGAATTAACCTGTTGTAAGCTCTAGCACGATGAGGCCTGACCTTTCTCTTCCACATGCGTACCTGTGCCACCTCAGCCAGGACATCTGTGCCTCTTTGTGCAGTTTTAGATCTGCAAGACACTTATAAGAGAGACTGAAAGGTTCAGGCAAGGCCTTATGGTTGCTGCTTTTATTATAGAAGGCAGCACGGGGCATGTCTGGCATGCACAGCGTATGTTCTGCTTTATCTAGAAACACAAAGAATGCCACCTAAATATTTCAATACTCTGTCCAGGTATTCTTGCTTTACAGCAAGTCACAAGGTAACCACATGGAAACCCATCATTAAACTCTGAATATTCACTTGTGATGCCTACTCTATTGCCAACAGCAGTAGCTTTGGAAATAAAGGAAAAGGTAAGAAAAGCATAGAAATGTTTGGCCCACAGGCATTCTACTTTATGTTCCTTGATCCCTCACCACCTAAGGAGACTAGGTTTGTTTGTTGTTGTTTTTTTTTTTTTTTTGAGATGGAGTCTCACTTAGCTGCCCAGGCTGAAGTGCAGTGGTGCAATCTTGGCTCACTGCAACCCCACCCCCCAGGTTCAAGTGATTCTCCTGCCTCAGCCTCCCGAGTAGCTGGGACTAAAAGTGCATGCCACTAGGCCCAGCTAATTTTTGTATTTTCAGTAGAGACGGGGTTTCACCATGTTGGCTAGGATGGTCTCGATTTCCTGACCTCGTGATTCACCTGCCTCGGCCTCCCAAAGTTCTGGGATTGCAGGTGTGAGCCACCGTGCCTGGCTGGAGACTAGGTTTTATGGTAATTTCTCCCTCAACTGCATCATCTGCTCTCCTCATACATGGTTGTTACAATGTGGAAGCCTTAGTAGAAAAGAGAAACAAGAGCAAGGCTGCGATGTCACAGAGGGGTCTCATGGCCCCCGAGGAACAGCATCTTCCTCTGGGCAGAGAGCATTGGTTCCCAGTCAGGGGGCTCCTGGCTGTCAGTGGAGACAAAGGCAGAGTGGATTCCAAGGACAGCATCAGCCCATTACAAAGCAATAGAAATGCAGTTGAGAGCCACAGCCCCAAATGAAAAATGGTGCAACAGAGACAGTCTTGAGGAAATAAAAGAATTTCTCCAAAATTACAAAAAGTCAGAAGGGATTCTTTGTCTATGATAGGGATTTCGCTCCCAATTCCATTTTGACCATCAGCTATAGGTGGTTTCAAGGTTATCCAAAGGGAAACTGTTACCTTCTCCTAGTGATACCTTGGAATCCTTTGGTGTTCTGTGAGCTCTAACTTGAGGGGACAGCCCTGGTTAGAACATTTGCTTATTTTTCAAAGGAAAAATGTGAGGATGTTTCTGAAAGTAAGCCTTTCTTTGGTACCTACCACCTTCCTCTTTTTTTTCTTAAACAGATCCTCCAAGCCCTTCTTCTATGATATTTTCTTTCATCTACAAACATAATAGATTATGTTTATGACAGCTTCAAAGATACCTTTGCTGATCAAATGAAAATGAATGCCCTTGTCAACAAGAGTAATATATACAGTTGGTCCCTCAGGGACCCCCAAGTACAGGGAACTAGGCGGATGCCTGAGAGTTGAACCATACGATACATGGAGTGGGTCATGGTACAGAGGACTCAAGTCATCCTGAGGACACGGAATGCATCCTAGGCCAAGAAGACTCCAGGATAACTTGACTGACTGTGCTGATTAACAGAAAGTGGATTTGGTGGGAAAACCAAAGGAAAAGCCACACTGTGGCAGAGCCCATCCAGAAACCGCCCGGAGGAGGGAGTCACCAGGCCTGTGGATAGGGAATTTCCGTCCTGTACTAAGCTGTTGGTAGGAGGTGTGGTAATTACAAGCACAGTAACTGGAGTCCAATACCTCGGTTCCTATTCCAGCTCCTCACTAACTCTAACACTACGAGTTACTGGTCTCTCTGTGCCTCAGTTGCCTTTTCTGTAAGATGAGGTTAATGCCCCACTAGGTGTCGGGTCTAAACTATTAATCGATGTGAAGTTCCTAGCACCATGCCTAACATAGAGGAAGCAAAAGCACTCATCGGCTGTCGCTGCTGCTGAGGTGGATTTATCGGGCCATCACAGCCCAATGCCACAAAACATCCATCCATCCGCCTCCCCTTGACCTAGTTCCATCCCCTCCAACGGCATTTTGATTAATTGGCTCCCCTGACCCCCTGTCGCTGGGAGGAGAGTACACAGGCCATGCTGTCAGAACAGTCCAATCCACACAGGGGTTGTGATTTTGTGTAACACTGAATATTTGGGGATTCGGGTGTGCAGACTCGTCTCCTGGGAGGTGTATTAAGGTGAGGGTTTGGAGGGCTGCAGGGCTCCGAGACAGTGATGGTTCCACCAGGCCAACTGCCTCTCCAGAGGCCTCAGAGCACGCAGCCCAGCCCCACTCTGCCTCAATATCACTGTGACCTTCATCCTAATGCCTGTCCACAGTGCTGCCCCAGGATGAGCAGGCCTCACCTGTGACATGGAGCTTTTCATCCGCAACCTCAGCCTTTAGGTAGATCCGCCCCCTCTTCTCCGTGTGATCCATTCCACAGAGGCTGGGGACATTGATGACACACTGCTTGTGAACGTTCATGTCGCAGGCTGTGAATCAAGAAAGCAGAGGGTAAGCTGGGCATATGGGCTCCAACCACCACTCCTCAGTGTTTTGGTGCATGAGCAGAAGTGAAAATGAGTTACCTCCAACTCGATAGTTTGCTATCTTGTTTTTGGTGACATAAAGAACTGTTAGCAGATGTCCTATACAGCACAGGCTTCATGTGAGTGACAATATCCTTAAAATACCCATACCATATTTGTTCAGTCTTCACTGAAGCAAAATATCCTGGCCTGGCCTTCTGTGATTGTTTCAAATATTTAACAGTATACAAAATTCACACAGGTGAATGTGTACAAAGCTCAGCTTAATTAATATTTTATGTACACAGAGGCAAAATAATATAAAAATTTTAAACATAGGATTTTTTTTTTTTTCTTGAGAGAGGGTCTCCTTTTATCATTCTGGCTGGCATGCAGTGGCATAATCCTAGCTCACTGCAGCCTTGAACTCCTGGGCTCAAGCGGTCCTCCCACCTAGGCCTCCCAAAGCACTGGAACTACAGATATGAACCACTGCACCCAACTTAAACACAGGATGCTTTTTGCTAGTGAATTCTTTATGCCTTTCTGGGCTTACCACTGAAAAAGAGTGAAAATCTGAGGACTGAATACAGAAAATTCATTAAATTTTCCTTTCCTCAGCTAACCTTATATTTTCAACAAGGTTTAAGTACATTGCCTGTGTTTTTTTCCCCCCAAAGAACTTGTATTTGATATTTTAAACCTGTCTTCAAATATTTAAATATTATTCCAAGTAAAACAGATACACGCCTAGCGTGATAAGCCATTCCTTACAGCTGACATTATGTGGGTGAGACAGGGGGAGGATAAAAAAAGATCAGTATTACTGCAACGAACCAAAGAAGCCCTGAAAAGAACCCTGTGCACCGGAAAAAAACAGAAGACTGTGTGCAGGTGTTCCAGCTCTATTGTCCTGGTACCTTTAGGCATCCAGAAGGATGGATGGCCAGTGGAATCCTCACAATTCCTGGCCAGGAAGCTAATAAGATTATTCCGCATTCATCAGGGTGGGGCTTTCTGATCCACTTCATTTTGAGTGTTTAACCCGACAAAGTAAATGGCAAAAAGCATCATGAATAATGTATATTGCTCTGATTAAACACTGACAGCCGAATAATGGACATACTGAAGAAAGGACAATTAGCTAATTCACAAATGTGGATTCTATTAGGCTTCTATTTCCAAGGCTAACTGTTCAAAATTGTGCACCTCAAATTTAGCCAATATAAAGGCTCTTGAAAAGCTGTGTTGTGAATATCGCTTGCCTTAACCGAGTCATACCTTTAAGTGTCTGGGCAAAATTTGCAATTTGAAGGACACAAATGCCGGAGCGTCTGGAAAGTACACAGGGAACAGGGAGCGTGGGTGAGGTGAAGGTGCAGCCGGCCGTGCCCCAGTCTCGGCTGTCTAGCTTGGGAAGCTCATTTGCTCTCATTTCATTTCCAACTCTACAAAATGAGAGGTTGGCCCGCTCCAGTTGTTGAGGCTGACTCCCCGCCAGGCCCTGCCCCGTCCCAGGTGGGACTCTACCTAGGACTGCAATCATACAGCGTGGAAGGGCGCGGAAAGAGGCTTTCTCACTGCAGAAGTTAAAGACGGCAGGGGCTGCAGTTTGGGGGCTCATCTGCTTGTTTTCCTCCTCTCTCCAGGGGGGAGCACAGGCAGCAGCCACAGAAGCCTTGAGACTCCCAAGAAAAAGAGTTTAAAACAAAACAAAAAAGCATTGGTTGAGGTCAGCGGTTTTCAAAATTTTTTAGTAATGGAAACCATTCTGCAAACAAAATCTAAGCAGAATTTAATTTTGTAAACCAGATGAGTGTTATTTTATTAGCATAAACTCAGCTAACAAAAGCAAATTTGTGCCAATTATGTGTTATAAAGACATTCAAGGATCACCAAGAAAGCCCTCTGATACAAACACGACTTTGAAACCAGTTGTTAGGGATGCAAGTTGATGTCTCCGGATAGCCTCCACATCTCATTTGTTTTTTGCATGTTGTTGAAGTGGCACAGCATCCAAAAATCCTGATTCATACAAAAAACTATGTGAAACAGGAACGGGGTTTAACAGCATGCTTGCCGATCCCAGTCGACTCTTCAGTGAATGGATTCTGCAGGAGAAACCTGATTGCCAGTTCTGCCCCAGGAGTGAAGGCTGAGGACGTAACACATTCAAGTATTTATTTTGTTCCCAGTTTTAAAGTAGTGAAAATATATTTAAAAAGGCACATAAGTTGTAAGCCCTTTTGGAACCCCTGAAAACCATGTCTTTGGAATCCTAGGGTTTCTTGAAGCAAGCAAACATTGCATTTAGTTGTTGTGCTGTACAACTCTGTAAGGTAAAGAATCTCTGTGTCCTGAGAAACTCTCCAGCTACTCTAAAATGCCCGTTTATGTTCGTTTTTTAATCGTTTGCTCCATGTAAGATACAGGTATCAGCTTCTGGCCATCATAATAGTCATTAGCAAATGGCAATAGGCTGAAATTTCCATAATGCTTCCTGCTCTATTAGAAAAACAGGCTAGGCAATTAACTTTCCCCTTCCTAAAGTATCAACTTGTATTTAAACAAACATAGCCTGAGGAATCTCATACTTTAAGAATGATCAAAGCAAAGAGTTGCTTTTCTTTCCTCCTGGTGGTTGATGGAGATACACACAGAACAAAAAATAACAGAAAAGGGCTGATGTCTCACTTGCCAGTGGTCCTGTGTCTTGAGCTGGGCTGATATATACATTTGATCTGTCCATAAACACGCAGGGTGAGTGAAGTTTTAAGTAAGATGCTATCCTGGTTTTTATGTTCATTTTGGTTTCAGTTTTAAGGAAAGCCTACTGGATTTTTCCACAGTCCACCCGCTAGTTAGAGACACAGGAAGATAATGACTACGGTTGCTCGGCTTATTTTGAAGTCTAACCAAATGTGGAATCTGGAGGTGGGACTCTTCTTTGGGGTTTGACTAGGCTACATTTTACAGTGATTGAAGATTTCTGTCACTAAAATAATAATAATAATAAAGGGACAGCAAGAGTGATTTTTTTCGGTTCATACTGAGGCAGTCAAGTAGTTTAATAAATTGGAACTTTGACAGTGGAAGATTCTACACTTTGTCAGTCTGGTGTATATCTGAACTAATTCTCTCTGTTGAAGAGCTGGTGTTGAAAAGTTACTGAGCCTTCCTTGCTCAGCAAACCCTGAGCATGAGCTACAGAGCCTTGCTATGAACTGGAAAAGAAAACTTACTGTCACATTTCATCCCTTGGTGGATAAGTCCATACAGCAGTGACCCACAGTGATCGCAGAAGGTGGGGCTTCCATAAGTGTGGATTTTGAACTTGTGCTTGCTCCTGGGGTCCTGGGGAGAGAAGAAGCACAGTGCTCATTCCAGTCATGAAAGGACCATGTTTTTAGATTAAGCCAAGCATGGGCCCCACCACTCCCCAGCCCCACGTCAAGCTTCCATAACACCAGATTGTGCATCGTTCTCTGGGGTCACACAAAGGGTGGCGGTGACTTTGCTGCATGTTTTTGTTTTTGGTGTTTTTTGAGATGGAGTCTTGCTCTGTTGCCAGACTGGAGTGCAGTGGCGTGATCTCATCTCATTGCAACCTCCACCTCCCGGGTTCAAGTAATTCTCCTGCCTCAGCCTCCTGAGTAGCTGGGACTACAGGCACCGCCACCAAGCTTGGCTAATTTGTGTATTTTTAGTAGAGATGGGGTTTCACCATGTCGACCAGGTTAGTCTCAAATTGCTGACCTCAGGTGATCCACTGGCCTCAACTTCCCAAAGTGCTGGGATTACAGGCGTGAGCCACAGAGCCTGGCCCGTATCATGTTTTAATATGACAAATACTTAGGTTTCCTCTCTTTATGTGATGAAATTTGCACAGACCACGGTTTCTACCAAACCTATTACTTCTGGAGCTACAGTCATCAAAGCCCTTGGGGGGAAGCACAGTATTTTAGACAACTTGGCATCCCTGTCTCCCCAGTGCCTAGCGCAGACTGGGGCACCAGTACACACAAAATTGGTGTGTTTGCAAAGCTGAATGGAACAACCCTAAACGGATCATTCAGGAGATCTCCTCTCGGACAGGGAATCCAGAAATACAATACACTGTGAACCCAGATCTACATCCAAATGGACAGGTACATTTTCCTGCTTCTGTACCATCTCCAAAGTATTTTACGCTTTTGTACAGGGAAACTCAGCACGGTCAAATGAAAACTGCAAAGGCGCTGACATTACCCCTCCCCATAGCCCACTGCAATTTAATTCCCTTCTCTAGCATACCACCCAAAGCACCGAAGGTGCAACTAGATATCTTTTTTTTTCTTTAGATTTTAAGCTTCTGTTCCTTAATTCACAGACAGATTATGGATAGGGAAGAAAAATCATATACAGAAGACCATTGTGGTTAAAGAGCGTAGACTCTGGAGTCACAGCCCGGGTTCAGGTTCCAGCTCTGCCACTTCCCAGAGGCATGGCCTTGGATGAACGATTTATCTTTTCCGCCTCATCTGTAAGCTGAGAAATTAACAGCATCTGTCTTATGTGGTTATTAAAAATAAGGACAAAATGAGTCAGTCTTTGTAGAACGCTTAGAGGAGTGCCTATCACAGGGTAGGTAGGTACCATCAGGTAGTACAGAAAAGTGCCTCTGCTTCTGGGGCTTCTGTTTGTTTATTATTTGAGATGGAGTCTCGCTCTGTCACCCAGGCTGGAGTGCAATGGTGTGATCTCAGCTCACTGTAACCTCCACCTTCCAGGTTCAAGCCATTCTCCTGCCTCAACCTGCCGAGTAGCTGGGATTATAGGCGCTTGCCACCACTCCTGGCTAATTTTTTTGTATTTTTAGTAGAGACAGGGTTTCACCATGTTACTTAGGCTGGTCTCAAACTCCTGACCTCAGGTGATTTGCCCACCTCGGCCTCCCAAAGTGCTGGGATTACAGGTATGAGCCACCATACCCGCCCTCCTCTGTATATTAATAGATAAAAGTAGGCCAGGTGCAGTGGCTCGTGCCTGTAATCTCAGCACTTTGGCAGGCCGACAGAGTGAGATGCTATCTCAAAATAAATAAACAAACAAACAAAGGCCCCAGAAGCAGAGGTGCTTGTCTGCTCTACCTGAATGGTGCCTGCCTACCCTGTGATACGGCACTCTTCTAAGCATTTTACCTTTAAGTTTTTCCTCTTGAATCACTCTTTGTGGCCTGAGCAGCTGTAAAGACAGAGTGGTCATCCACTGAATCAAGCAAGACCTCAGAAGAGCGGAGTCTGGGGAAGGGCAGGAGATCCAGAGGTCTACTGCAGACATGCTACGCTTGAACTATCCTCTCACCCAGGCTTTCTCAGATGCACAGTGACACGAAGTACAGTATTCTTGGCTGCTGACTTTCTGAGGGCCTTGGTGGTGGTGATTTAGGGGAATTCCAAAGGTCATTCTAACTATAATTCACATTTTGGTTGACTATGGAACCTAAAGCCTACGCCACATATATGCCAAAGGCTTGTTATGACTACTTTTTAAAGACATCGATTTGAGAATCTGAAATATTTCAATCACACAGAGAAATATAAAGAATACTAAACCACTCATGTACGCACCGCCCAGCGTTTATACAAGTGAGGATTTCCCCCTAGTTTTCACTGCGTAATTATCCTCCTTTTAAAAGATGTTAATGACCTTCCCCAAATCATATGACTAATGAACATCAGATCTCAGATTTTTTTTATATGAAACCTTCACCCATTTGCACACCACTCTTGCACAGGAACAATGCAAATCTCTGTATCTCTCCAAGTTTTATGTTTGTGCTGCTTAAGAGAGCACAGACCCACGATGTGACCAACACTGGATTCTCATCCCAAGAGCTTTCGGAGATCTACCCAGAATCAGGATCTGGCTCTTAACATCTTTACAACCAATTTTTATATTTGCAACACAATATCTTTTTTTTTTTTTTTTTAGAATAAAAAGAATGAAAGAGAGAAAGAAAGAGGAAGAGATTTTAGAAAAAGAGAGAAAAGAAGAAAGCAACAGCAAAAGAAAGAAAAAAGAATGAAAGAGAAAGAAAGAGGAAGAGATTTTAGAAAAAGAGAGAAAAGGAGAAAGAAAGAAACAGCAAAAGAAAGAAAAAAAGAGTGAAAGAAAGAAAGAGGAAGAGATTTTAGAAAAAGAGAGAAAAGGAGAAAGAAAGAAACAGCAAAAGAAAGAAAAAAGAATGAAAGAGAGAAAGAAAGAGGAAGAGAAAGAGGGAGAGAGAATGGGATTCTTGTTTTATTGCCCAGGCTAGAATTCAATCTAAAAATGGGTATTAAAAACCTCTTTTAAGCCAATAATTGTGTTTAAAAATGGAGACAGGAAGGAAGAGGGGATGAAAATAACAAATAAGCAGCCAACCAATATTTTATTTAAACCTGTGAAATGCTATGCAATTGCTGGGGAGTGATTTACTTCCAGTTATGTGGTCACTTTTAAAATAGGTATAATATGATACTGAGAAAAATGTATGTTTTGTGGATTTGTGGGAGGAGAGTTCTGTAAATATTTGTTAAGTCTGGTTGTTCCAGGTCTGAGTTCAAGTCCTGGATATCCTTGTTGATTTTCTATCTCGTTGATCTATGTAATATTGACAGTGTAGTGTTAAAGTCTCCCACTATTATTGTGTGGGAGTCTAAGTCTCTTTGTAA
>PVKP010045537.1:0-16080 GCA_004027715.1 Plecturocebus donacophilus | reverse complement strand
GACCCAGCCCACCCAGCTCACCTCCATGTGTTCAGACCCAGCCCACCCAGCTCACCTCCATGTGTGCAGACCCAGCTCACCTCTGTGGGTCCAGATGCAGCTCAGCTCATCTTCGTCATCTCAGACCCAGCTCATCCCTGGGTGTGCAGACCCAGCTCACCTGCGTGGGCTCAGGAGGTACTGATTCCCTCATATTCAGTCTCAGAGTTGACTCTCATCCCACTGATTGAGAGAGAGAGACACCAGTCTACGACAAACAGTCAGACTTTGATCCTCTGTAACCCTCTGAAGTGGGAGCTCCTGTGACCTCCACCACTACCATCAGGGCCCCCGAGCAACCTTCCCACAGATGCACAGGCCACCCAGCCTGAGAGGTGGGGATCCTACAAGACACACTCACAAACCTTCCCACTTGGCCTTTCTGACCAGAGAGCAGAGGAAGCATGCTTTCTAGGGGAAAACAGAGAGATTTATAGGAGTGAAGGCCTGAATGGCAGTAGACAGGGAAAGGAGAATAGAAAACAGAACCTCCAGAGCCCAGGTTCCTCTCCCAGCCTGAATTCGGATTGATTTCCTTATTAAGGGGCTCATAGCCAGGTAAGCAGCCTCTGTCTAGCCCCTGCTGGCACCTGTCCCTGCTCCACTGAGCATATCCATGTCTGCCAGGGGTTGACAAATCCCACAGAAGCCTCCTTGGCTTCCTGTTCCAGTTGAGATTTCTGGAACTTGGTGTCCTTTCCCTGACAAACATGAAGTTATTTGATCTTCACTCACTGCATGAGACTGCTATTTCTTAGACAAAACAAATCACTTTAAATTGGCTTTGACCAGTAAGCTGGAACCAAGCAGTGTTTTCTTCTCCTTTCCCCCTACTTTTGGAGCCTAAATGTACTATAATTAAGGCCATTATCGGCCACTTGAGTTGGGGATGGGGGAATACATTTAACAAGCGGTGGAGAGTGAAGTGGCTGAAATTTCAGTTACTCCACCATCAGACAAAGCTTCGTACATTATCACCATTTTCAAAAACATTTTACTAACAGTTTCCTCTTGAATATAGAAGGCAGGCTTTTTTTTTCAGGGTCATATACCTGGTTTTTGCAGATTTTAGAAGTTATGAATACAGAGAGTTTCTAAAATTGGCCATTACGTGGTACTCAATTTTACAGCGAGACTGTCTAGAATAGTAAGCAGTTTGCATTTTTTAATAGAATTTATGGTTAAGACTGAGCAGGTGGACTTGACCTTTGGTCACCATGTACATGCCCATCGTCTTTGCCATTATCCAGCTTTGGGTAATGTTTAAATAAGGCTGGGTGGGGCAAGGTTAATTAATACTGCTCAGTGCTTTCTGTGTGCCAGGAATTACAGAGATTCAGAGACCTGATCCATGGTGTTCAGAAATCACAAAACAGAACACACAGAGAGGACCAAGGCACAGAGGCAAGTGCAGGCCTGCCGGAGCCCGAAGGAGTCTGCGAACCACTTCCCTTAGCAGTTCTGCTGTCACATGTTAAGTATAATCAGGACCAGAAAACGTTTCTTTCCTCTTCAAGAATAGATACAAGGTTTTATATTTTGAAATGTAACTTTATTCAATCTTCGTACTCCAACATTCTAATTTCATCAGGTCATCAAATGGAAACGTGGTTTAATCCATAGATATGTGCTTCCCTGGCAGATTTTTCGAGTGGCTATTTCATAAATTTAGCCATGCATTAAAAAGAGCACCTCAGGGGACCCTTCACACCTGGTTTATGGCATGGGGACATAGATTTCCAGTAAACCTAGAATACACAATGTTGTCACAGAGCTGGGCCTTGAATATTCAAAACAGGAGGGCGCATCAGCATGCACACCATCACTCTGCATGGTGGTGAGAGGGACAATGAATGAGTTGCCTGTATCTATGCATTGTCTTATCTTCCATTACACTACAGAACTGGATTGAAAATTGTACTCATCTTTGAGATACCTGCAGTGCCAGTTATAATGGAGACATAATGCAATCAGAAAGGCAAGTTTGATACACAGAACTCCTCCACTTCTGTTTTTATGTGACCATACAGTTCCATTTTCTATGTATGCATCCTTCACAAAGACTGATCATCCCAGCAGAGACAGTGCCTGGGAATACCCTCATGGAGAACGGTGCCTCAGGCTGCCTTCAGCTTGCTTGTCCCTCTGCAACTTCCACTGTCTGGGACAACTAGCTTCATATTGGTCACCTGCTGCCTTGAAAGAACACATGTGTCCATGACCCTGGCCTCAAATGAGCATATGTTCACATCTGCTGCCTCCCAGGAACATGTTGGTTCGCACCTGCCTCCTCCAATGAACATGGGTGTCCATACTTCCTGCCTCCAATGAGGACTCATGTTCACCATCTTTTGCCTCTAAGGAACACTCATCTTCCTATTTTTCCTCTTGAATAACCAAAGCTGGGTTGCTGTCCTCCACTTGCCATTCCTTGAGATATTTGACCAAGCCCTCTGCTCCTCTTAATGACTATAGTAGGAAAACCATGACTTTTATACTTTGATTTGGTTTTCAGCCTTATCCATCACTCACCAGCTATATGATCATGAACATATATTTATGAATTTTGTAAAATGGGAGTAATAATACTTATCTTATAATGCTACTGTAAGAATTAAACTGGATAAAGTGTGAAAAGTGCACAGTCACACCCGAGCTTCAGTATATGTAGTCTCCCTCCCCCATTTTCGATTACTTTTTCCAGTTAACACTTGTGTTAATTCCTAGGGCTAACATGACAATTTACCACAAACTTGGTGGCCTAAAACAAGAGAAATTTGTTGTCTCATATTCTAGAGGCTGAAGGTCCAAAACAAAGATGTCAGCAGAGCCATGCGGTGTCTGACAGGTGTTGGCGAGTTTGCTTCCCTGCTTCTTCCCAACACCTGGTATTGCAGCAATCCTGCTTTCCCTGACTGTGGCTGCAACTCTCCAGTCTCTGCCTCTGTCTTCACGTGGCTTCTTCCTTATGTATGTCTGTGTATGCTTTTCCCTTCTTAGAAGGACACCATTCATGGGAGGTAAGACCCAGTTTGGGCAGTGTGATCACATCTTCGTATCACCAATTACATCTACAAAGGCCCAATTTCCAAATAAGGTCACATTCTGAAATTCCAGGCTGATACGAATTTTGGTGGGACACTATTTAATCCACTCTAACACCCTAAGTTGCTATAACATTTTTAGAAGGACATGGCATTATTCCTTCTTAAAATCCCCAAATATTCTCAATGCATTTAAAGCCTACAAATACCTACTAAAATGCTTATTTTTTTCTCCTTAAGAAATATACAATTTGACATTTTCATTACTATTAAAGTGTTAATGACCTACCGTTGTGATTTTAATGGTACAAAATATTCTTTCACACCTCTATGCAGGCCATCTGGCTTGCTGGACAGGTTTCTACTTAGAATGTCATTATCAGGTTACAGATCTGTGGAGAGGTTTCAAGACAACTCAAATCCTGAGATCTGTGATGTGCTACCATCACTTTCAAAAGATACCTTGTTTTCAAACTGTTGAAAGAAAATGAGCAGATAAACCCATATTTAAATAACCAAGCAAGATTTCATGTTTGTCACTATCTTTATTAAATGTAAAAAAATCCCATTATAATACATTTAATATCAAAGTTAAAGGATCTTGAAAATAAAAGAATTTTAAAGATACTGACTTTAGTCTCTTTGGTTTACAGTTGAGAAAACCGATTTCCTGGAGGGTTATGGGGTGATTTTATAAGGTTACAGGGCTTGTCAATTGCAGAAACCATGTTAATATTCAACTTCCAATCCTCAGCTCCTCTTAGATTTTTATAGAATCTTTCAAATTACTGCCATTGTCTCAAGAACCTCGAAAAGCTTTTTTTTTTTTTTTTTTTTTTTGGCTAAATCTCTCAATCTTTCCCTAGCACTAACTTATTCAATATGATTGAAGAAAGTAATTTCTTAAATCATACTTAAATTATAACATTCTTGTTAAATAATATTTATTCAATCAGATTTTGTTTTATGCGCAATATTCATCCAGAGACTGTAGCATGAAATCTACCTGTAAACTAGATTCAATCCATTTTAAAATTTTTCCTGTTTACTACAATCTTCCTGTCAGTTTGGACAACTGGTAAACAATAGTGATATAGACTTATAGAGTTTTCTTTTAGACCTGTAAGGAACCAAACCGTAAAATCATCTATCTCTCTCAGAAAATGTACATTTTCCCTGGGCGCATGATCAAGCTCCTTGCTTCCTAAGTGCCATTTTTAACAGATACACTCAGATATGAGAGATTTCCAGAAACTATTTGGAATCATTAGTGTTCATTTCTATGTAGCCACAACACAAGTTAATACAGTACCATATATATATAGAGAGAGAGAGACGTGGTATCATATTTAAGTATTTCTTGAGTACCTACCATAGAATGAGTGTTCTGATATTTGTGAGAAAAAAAAGATGAAAAAGATTTAAAATATTTTTTCCAAAATGTATGGTCATGGGGTTATGGGCTGAATGTTTGTTTCCCCAAAAATTCATATGTTGAAGCTTCAACCCACCATGTGATGATATTTGGATTTAGGACTTTGGGAAGTAATTAGGTTTAGATGAGGTCATGAGAATAATTTATGTGTAGAAACTAAAATGAAGGACAGTAGTTAAAGAAACTATTTTCCAGTTCACTAATGTATTAGTTAACTATTGCTGTTGAATAGAGTACCACTAACTTGGCAGCTTATATAGAAATTTATTACATTTTAAATTTGGTAGTGTTTGGTAGGGACAACTGAAAGATTATCCAAAGTCCTGTTCTAAAGGGCAGATGACCTCCCAACTTGTGTCAACATCAACAAAATTCTATTATCTGCAGCAGTTAATATAAGAAAGACTTTATCATCATACTTTCTTATTAAATATAAGAAAGACTTTATCATCATACTGCAAGCTCATTAAGTTATTTAAGTGCTATAAACCTCTCTTATTTCTGGGAGGTTTTGAATGTACGCAATTCTTCTGAGAGATTTACAACCTCAACTTGAATGGGAAGAAACTATTGAAGATGCTAATTGGAATCTACTGAAGCTGTTGTTTAGGCATCTCAGCCACTTCAATGATTTCTGATGAGACATAGACATTGTCTTTTATGTGAAACAGCTGTGGTATAAAGTTAAATTTATAAACACTGGCACCAGGGCTCAAATCCTGCCACCATAACTCGGACGTGAGGCTTGAAATTCCCATGCTCACAGGGTGACCACATAATAAACATTAGCTGTTGCTATTATTACTTTGCTATCTGGAGAGCTGGCAAAGATAAATGTAGTTACCTTTCTGAAGGCAAAAGTTACTTTTAAGTGTAGTGTTTGAGTCATTCTCAGCTTCAAAAACATATATCTGGGAGCCTCAAATTATCGGGCCTGTGTTCTTTAGTATTTTTGGGGAAAGAGATTACTTTTCCCTTTGCATTTGATCATAGCTTCAAAGTCTTGAATGGCTCTGGAGGGCTGTTTACAAACTTGTTCAGAACATATTCGTGAGTTACCATTGAAGAATACTGAGACCAGAAAAGACAACAATTTTCCATAAAGTGGCTCTTATAAAATCTGAATGTAGAGTTTACCTTACTTTTCTCATCTGTATCATGCTGAGAAAAACACTGCTTACCTCACTGAGTGGTTGTGAAGATCAAGGAGGCCAATAAATGTGGATTATGTATTTGTTCATAGCACCTGCTACCACACAATTCTACCTTTCTGCCTACCCATCCTCAACCCTTCTACAAGCACCTCTGGCAGCACTTCGAGCAGTGGTCATTCGAAAAATACATTTTGACCTTCATTCTCTTCTTTCTTTTCACTCTTTCCCTCAACGATTTCCTCAATCTTAGATTTTTATAAATTAGTTAGAGTACGTATTTCTAACCTGCTCGCTTTTCCACGTGTCAATGGAACATTCAACTCGGATAGCCTGCATGTACAAAAACATACTTCAGATTGATTTCAGTATTATCTCTCTAAAATAAAATTTTCAACTCAGGTACATTGATTTGTTTTCATTAAGAAATGTAAGACACAATAGAAGTAGTCCTTATGGAAGGGAAGCAGACAATTCCTGAAATCCTACTAGGAGGTTCGAAAACCATCTCTGCCATGGACAACCATCATCTCAGCCCCTTTGAGGAGGTGATGCAATGCTGAAGAGACAGTAAGAACCATTGAGTCAGGACTTAAGCATGGGGCTAGTGGGGACAGCTAGGGCTTATGTTCCTTTCCCCAAGAAAGGCTTCTTCAAATGTACTGAAGACAGTGTTAAGAGACTTACTGTGTAAAAACTGGAGGTATGTTCAGAAAGGGGAAGCTGATATTTCATTTCTTCTTGGTCTGCATTGACTTCTCAATTCACCCTTCTGCTTATCTAAGCAAGAGTGGGCAAAGGGGTGGAGCAGTATGTGAGAGAAGGGGGCAGTAGTAGTAAATCAGGCTGCACTCCCACTACTTTGTAGCACAGGGGTGATTGGGTTTCATTTGGGTCAAGTGGCCCTAGTGGCAAATAAACTAGCTTAGATTGTTTTTCCACCTAAGAGAACAATCTTCAGGAAACCAGGGGAACCAGAGCCGAGAGTCACTGGAAGAAGCAAATCAGGTACCATTTCCCAGGTTAGGTAAATGTGTGGTGGGGGTTCCGGAATGGTCTCTGGAAGCAAAACACACTGTGTCACATGGGAGCAAGCATGCCAATGCTGGCCATAAAGATGGCATCAAATGCCAATCTGGGTCAACCAGAAAATCAGGGAACGAAAGAAAGAGAGTTCCTCTTCCCTTCTTAGTCTCCAGCCTGCAAGAGGAGGAGAGGGAGGTAGCTTGTGTTTCAGCCTTCTACTCCAAGATGCTGATGTTTGAAATACAGACTTAAGACCAAGCACCGATGTGTCAGTTGTCTTTCTAGTAATCTTGATAACAGCAAGTAACACTGAGGTATGAGGAAGCGAACTTGCCCCAATTTACAGACCCATGTTACAGCATGAAGTTCCAAGCTCCACATTTCCCTTTTCCCTGCAAATGCTCTGAATTTCCATCTGTTTATTTTAGCAGCACAAGGATGGAACCATGCATCTTCATGGTTTACTTCCATCAGGAATGAGTTCTGGAGGGGTGGGTGGCCACAGGAAATGGGCGGTGAAATTGACGCAGGAGTTGTCTCTGACAGGTCACCATGATTTGCATAAGCATTTACTATCTCCTAAGCTTCCAAAATGATGAATCCCCATTTCTGGATGTATTCCCTCACTTGATTAGATAATCTAGGGTGTTGTGCTATTGTTTTTTTAACTATCCAGCTCTTGAACATACCTATAAAGTCTACTGGTGTACTGTTTGAAATTTGATCATTTTTGTTCAGAAACAAGAGTTTATCTAAAACTCCTATGGAAGAAAGGAATCTTTCTGCATTTAGACACTTAAATATTATGTCTTTGAAAAAATTCCCCTACAAGAGAACGTGAGGATAGCACAGCGGTAAACTTTTCAAGTTCTAATGCCTAGAAAAAAAGAACAAAGTCACGTTCATACACATGAATGCCCTGAGTCTGCCAAAGGCCCTGGGCAACTGCCAGAGCTGAATAGCGAAAATCCAGGAGTGCAGGAATCACTGAAGCATGTTCACTGCTGTGTCTCATACACTTTGTACAACAGGTCTCAGGTGGAGGCAGGAGGCATTGTGATGTAATAAGTCTGAGAAACCAAAAACATCGAGACAGTTTGTTGCAAAAAATAAATCTCTCCTCTAGCAACTTGGTATCCATTACTCTCCAGGGGGTTGGTCCCTAGGTTCTTCTGTCAATGGATCCTTACCCAGACTTCTTCCCTGGCCTGTAATCTAACATTCCATTTATAAACTGCTCTGAGCATAAGGCTCTTCTTCAGCACCTCTGTACCTTGGCTGCCTCCTCAGTCTGAGCTCTGTTCCTCCCCCTTCCTCACCATTTTTGTTGCTTCTTCCGCAGCCTCAGAGACCAAGCCAGGCTGCACCTTCTCTGGTGCCTCTCATGGGCCTGCCCACCTAGGCAGAGACCCCTCTTCTACACTCCCCCACAGCCCTTCCTCTCCCCTGGCTCCTGAAATCCTCACTGAAAGGTCTGTGACCTCAACTGAGCGAAGAACTCCTTGTGGCTTCATGGCCAGGGGCTGTGTTTCCCCATGGAGTGCCTACACCTGGCAGAACCTCTGACACATGAGGAGCACTCGGTGAGTGTGGACAGATGCATTAACAGAAAGACACCCTTGGAATTCATTGATTACGCTCATTCCTCATTATGATGGTTGCATGGAGAAGTCAGGCACAATTCAGCTTTAGTTGGACAAGTATCACTGGCATCATTCGTCCTATAATATATTTTCCCCCCTTTTTTTGAGACGGAGTCTTGCTCAGACTGGAGTGCAGTGGCGTGATCTTGGCTAACTGCAACTTCCAACTCCCTGGTTCAAGTGATTCTCCTGCCTCAGCCTCCCAAGTAGCTGGGATTATAGGAATGCGCCACCATGCCTGACTAATTTTTAGTATTTTTAGTAGAGACCGGGTTTCACCATGTTGACCAGAATGGTCTTGATCTCCTGACCTCGTGATCCACCCACCTTGGCCTCCCAAAGTGCTGGTATTACAGGCGTGAGCCACCATGCCCAGCCACGTTTACCCCTTTCAAGGTAGTCACTCTGCTCATTCCCCTTAGTCAGAGAGAAATCAACGGAAAGTGGTGCTCCTAGATTGCCAGTACAGCAAAGTTTCCCTTGACCAGGCATGTGGGCAATGACTGTGGCTGGAACAGTGGTATATGAGCACAGAAAGGGGTTCAGAGGTCATGGGAACAAAAAGAACCCAGAAGGTGCTTTGTTTCTGGGAACACATCCTGGGTTCTTCCCTTTTACAGCCACACACATCGCTAAAAACAGGTGTCATTGCTCCCGCTAATTATAGAATTTTGATAAAATAGCACTCAGTTGGCAGTCCAATTTGAGTTGTTAGGCTGGAATTTTTAACCTGAATGTAGGAGTCTTGTACAAAACTAAGTTTAAAATTATTTGAGAGGAAATGCAAAAATCAAAGAGATAAATTCACATTGAAATATTGACAAGCAGTTTTCTGGTCCACATCTAATTTTCTTGGGAAAAGGATGAAGGATGTTCCAGGCTATCATTCTGTCAACTTACTTATAGGTGTTCCGGTGTGGGGACACTATACTCTCTCCCTGTGAAAGATGACAGCTGGCCAGCTGCCTTCTATGTCCACCCCATTGTAACTGACCATCCAAGGACACACAGGTCTGCTGCAAAAGGATCAGCACCAGGAAAGAGAAAACCCAGTCTTCTTGAGGTTGACTTCCCTTATGTGGTAGGAACTAGCCACATCCTTCATACAGAAAATTAGATAATTTAGTAAGGAATGATCTAACTCAGATTCTAGTTCTGTCTATTCATTTGCCTGGTAATAACAACGTAACAACTCAAGTTGGGCTGGCAGCTGAGTGTGCCTGGGAGCAGATATTTCCTCCTGCATATACCAGTGTTCCCTTACACCAAGTAGAAACTGATAAAAAGAAAAAATAATAATTTTGAAAATTTGAATTGGTATACTCTCAAAAATTAATATAGCATGCCAAATGGAAGCCTTGAAGCCACCCCTCACACAGGTTATTGAAGAAGTTTTCTGAATGGTCATACCCCACCCACCTTAACTTCTCTTCAACCTACTTATCAAGCTGCTGCAAGTGATCTTTGTATTTTTCTTTCTAAATTGTAAAATATTTCAACTATAGAACATAATAATCACCTACAAATTCAAGAGCTCAGATTTAATAAGTCTTAAAATTTAGAAAATTACTGTTAGATTCCTGAGTTTTCTTAAAAGAAGTAAAGGGTTAAAATGCCCATTAAAATCTAACCCTCTTCCTTCCCATAGGTAGTTAATTGCTCTTCTGAGGTTGAGAGAAATCATTTCCATTCATGTTTCTATGAGTTATATATGTAGATGCTCCTTGACTTACAATTAGGTTCCATGCTGAAAAACCCATTGTAAGTTGAAAATACCACAGGTTGAAAATGCACTTAATACGCTTCATCTACCGAATATCATAGCTTAGCCTAGCATACCTTAAATTGTGCTCAGAACACTTACATTACCCTACAGTTAGGCAAACTCCTCTAACACAAAGCATGTTTTATAATTAAAGGGTTGAAAAGTTGGGCTATTGTAAGTCAGGGACTGTCTGTATTTGATTATATTTATGACATGTATACATGATTATATATACATATATAATGCATAGAATATATACTTCTGATGTTCAATTTTTACATAGCATTTTTTGAGATTTACTAATATATATGTATGCAAATATATATGTACATGTATACTTGTATTATTTTTTTCTTGTGCAACAAGGTTTGATGGATATGATGGGTGGATTTTATGGATATTTTCACTAGGTATCGTGGTTAATTTTAACTGTCAATTTGGAGGGTGTTTTGGGATGAGATTAAAATTTAAATTGGTCAACTTTAGTAAAGGACATTGCCCTTAATAATGTAGTTGGGCCTCATCCAAACAGTTAAAGGCCTGAATAAAATGAAAAGACCAGCTTCCTCCAACAAAAGGAAATTCTCCAACAGATGACCTCCAGACTGAAACTGCACCATTGCCTCTCCCAGGTCTCCAGCCTGCCAGCTCACACATCAGATTTGGACGTGCCAGCCTCAATAACTGCATGAGCCAATTATTTGTAAAAAAAAAATCTATTTCTCCATGTACACATCCTTTTGACTCTCTTTCTCTGGGGAATCCTGACTAATACATCAGGTGCAGACAAGCTTCTCCCCAGAGTAGCTGGTCTGATTCACACTCACCCTGGCAGGGTCTAGCTTTCCTGTCTCTCACATCCTTATGGGGTGTGAAAGCTAAGTGGATTTTTGTCAGTCTGTTGGGTATGAAACAGAACTATCATTTTAAATAGCAGGTCCTCGATTCATAATAAGCATCTTTCCTACTTTTGGGTCATTCAGTGTCCTTTAATGTAATTAACTTGTTCACAATCATTTTTGGTTCCCTAATACACTGTTTGCCTTGTTGTATGCATATAGGCAGAAGTAATTGAACACGTAGACCATCTTTTTCTTTAAAGTTAAATGCATAAAAGATGTTTTCTCTTGGTCTGTGAAATGTCCTCTTCACCTGCATGTCGAGTGCTATTTGTAATATCTAGTTTTTAATTGTAATATGGTCAAATGTATCAATCTTTTTCATGATAGTGATTTTTGTGTCTTGTTGAAATAATTTTCCCTGCCTTATATCATCATTAAGATACATCATATTGACATTTTGGCCTAAATGAAAAACAAAAGATACAGGATGATTGTAAACACTTCTTTTTCTGTGTGACTACCCCTGATAATTTATGAAATCTGCAAATAATAGAATCCAAAGTAGTAAAGAAAATGAATAAACTACAGCTACATCTATCAACAGAAATGCTATTATAGACTTTGAATTTACAGACTTTGGATTTCACCAGATTTTTAAACTTACATCCCTTTTCTGTTCCAGAGTCTGATGCAGGATCCCACATTGCATTTGGTTGTCTTATCTCCTTCAGTGTTTTACAAGTTCTCAGTCTTTCTTTGCCTTTCATGAAGTTGACACCCATGAAGAACACTGGTTAGTTTTATTTTTGGAGAATTTCCCTCAATTTGGGTTTCTTTATTCAGAATTGCCGATCTATAGCTTATGAGAAACCAAATTACTAATTGGAGTAAAGTATTTAATTTTCTCTTCTTTTCCTAGTTTCTTAAGGTGGAAGCTTAGATTAAGGACTTAAGACCTTTCTACTTTTCTAAAATGAGCATTTTTAACATAAATATCTCTCCAAGCACCGCTTTAGTTGCATCCCACAAATTTCGATATGTGGTCTCTTCATAAGTCTCACTCATTTCAAAACATTTTGAATTTGACTGTATACTGCCTTTTTGACCTACAGATTATTAAAAAGTATATACTGTTTAACTTCCAAAGATTTGTAGATTTTTCCACATACCTTTTTGTTGTGAATTTCTAGTTTTAATTCTAGACTTGAGCAAATATATTGTATGCTTTCTATTCTTTTAACTTTGTTAACATTTGTTTATGGCCCAGAGTATGATTTATCTTGATAAATATTCCATATGCATTTTTAAAAATGCGTACACTTCTGTTTTCAAATGAAGTGCAGGTTTATCAAGTTGTTCATTCAGTTCTTCCATCTCCTTACTTATTCTATTAATTATAGAGAGTTGGGTATTGAAGACTCCAATTCTAACTGTTGATTTGTCTATTTTTCCTTTCAGTGCTATTAGGTTTTGTTTAATCTATTTTGAAGTTCTTTTGTTGCAAGTACACACATTTATTATAATTCTTCCTTCTTAGAGAGTTAAATCCTTTATTATTGTATAATGTCTCTTTTTATCCCTGACAATGCTTTTGTTCTGAAGGGAACTTTGTATGAAATCAGTACAGCTGCTCCAACTTTCTCTTGATTGATGTTCGTGTGGTGTATTTTTTCTTATTTTTAAATTTTCACTTATTCTTTATACTCAGAGTGAGTTTCCTGCATAGCACATATTGGGTCTTGTTTTTATTCTATCCAACAGTATTTTTACTTGGCTTGTTTAGACAATGTACATTCAATGGAATTACTGATATTTTTATATAAACACTCCATATTGTTAGTTATTTTCTATTTGTTCCATCTCCTTCTTCCTTTATCTTTTCCTGCCCTCTCTTGGTTATTTTTGAGCAATTTTTATGATTTTATCTTTATTTCTAAGATTGGGTAATTATTTATAACTCTTTTCATGTTTTGGATAGTTAGCTTAGGGTTTAAAATGTAGATCCTTACATAAGAGTCTATATTCAATTAATATGACATGTCTTTATGTGTAGTGTAAAAACCTTACAAGTGTATGTTCCAAATCCCTCCCTCTCACCATTTGTGATATTGTTGCCTTACAGCTCACTTTTACATATACTATGAGCACACCACACAGTGCTACAATTTTTGGCTTACATAGTTATTATTTGGAGAAATTCAGAAGAAAAAAATAAATGATTATGAATTTCATAACACATTTATTACATTTTCCACCTTCTTTTACTCTGTACATTCAAGTTTCCACCCAGTATTGTATTCCTTCTGCTTTGCAGAGCTGACGTTACCACTTCTTGTAAAGTGAGTCTGCTGGCAACAAATTCTGAGTTTCTGTCTAATAAAGTATTTATCTTATATTTTTGAGAAATATTTTCACAGAGCATTAATTTCTGTAATGACAAGCCTTATTTTCTTTCAGCACTTTGAAGTCATCAGTGCAGTTTTTTTAATTTTCATGGTTTCTGACAAGAATTCTGCCAATATTCTTATCTTTGTTCCTTTGTATGTCTTTTTTTCTTGCCTTTCTCTTTATCTTTTGTTTTTGACAATTTGAATAAATGTCTCTAGATGTTTTGTGTTTGTTTTCTATTTTAGTATATATTCTGCTGAAGGGTTCTGAGTTTCATGGATCTCTGGTTTTATGTCTGAAAATCACTTAGGAAAATCATCAGACATTATTTCCTAAAATATTTCTTACATACTATTTTCTCTTTTCCGTCTGAGTTTCCAGTGGTTTGATATTTTCTATAGCTTTTGAATGCTCCATTCTTTTTACTTTTCAGTCTTTTTCTCTTTGTGTTTCAACTGAGTAATTTTATTGACATATTGTCAGGTATGCTGATTCATTTCTCAGCTGTGTTATGGACCCATTGAAAGCATTCTGCATCTCTGTTACTGTGTTTTCCATTTGTCACATTTATATTTTTTCTTATGGTTTCCACCTCTTTGCTGATATTATTAATCTGATCTTTCACGGTATATGCTTTTTATGTTGGAAAATTCAACATATTCATAATAGTTATTTTAAATTTTCAGTCATTTATTATTTGTGTCATATCTTAGTGTGGTTTTGTTTACTGTTTAGTATCTTGGGCATTTATTGCTTTTTTTTTTTCCTGAAAGATATCTAGAGTACTTCAACACGGAGTAAATAGTTCTATGTACACCTTTCCTTTTGCTCATCCATTCCTGTGGTAATTTATGTTCATATCTAGTCCAAGGATCAGGATAATTTTTTTTTTTTGTAAATAGGCAAATAGCAAATATTTTAGGGTTACGGGCCAAAGATCACCAGAGCTCTGCCACTGTCTTATGTAAGTAGTCTCAGACAATGTGGATATGGCCATGTCCTAATGAAACTTTATTTACTAGGTAGGCAGGGGGCTAACTCTGCCTTGTAAGCCATGTTTTGCTGATCCTTGATCTAGTCAGGAATTGGGCTGGGCTTGAGGTTTCCTGTTGCTGTGTTTACCTTCAGAGCACTGCAGGCTTCAAACTCTCCTAGCAATACCTGCAGCTTAGTATGCAGGCTGGGTTTCAGAGCTTTCTTCTCAAGGTTTGCCTCACTTTTAGCTTTACGTATCCCTTTTCCCTAACCCTCAGGGAGAGTCTGTCTCATGCATGCTTCCTAGCAATGTTTCAATATTACTTTTAACTGATGCTTATTTATTTGCTGGCTTGGGATGGATGGAGTTTTGATGTCCTGATTACCCCTTGGTCTTAGAGCTTGCATCCCTAGGTCTCATGGCCTCCACAAGAACCATGCCTCTTCTCCACCTGGAGGTCTGGGTCTGATATGTATTCTCTCCCCTCCTCCATGGCTGACAGCCTTTATTCTCTTCCCTTCCCTCAGCCGTAGGACAGTTCTGCTGCCCATCTTCCCCCTCAGCAGATGACCCCTTTATTGTGCTGGGAAAATGGGGAAGAGGGATCCAGGTTGATTCTTGCATCACCTTTCTATACCCCTGACAACTTTGTCAGGACTCCACAGTCTTCCCTGGGGCATCTAGTAGACTTTGTGGTGAAAGATCTTCAGGAAGAAGCAACTCTCTGCCCCACCCCAATTATCTGCATGCCCCAGGAGCAGTACATGCTCTCAGCAGCCTGCATTTGGCCTTCACCAGGATTCATTGACTATTTCAGCAGAATTCCCTTTACTGGGTCGAGCTGCGGCTGAGTCAGGTCAGCAGTGCTGGAGTCTCATCTCTTCCGATGGACACTGGTCCCACCCTAGACTTTGGGTTCTTGAGTTGCTCTTTGACCTCAGCTTTCTAATGGGTGCAATTCAGTCAGGAACTTGCGATTTGCCCAATATTGTCCTTGCTGTAACTGTGTGAGCAACTCTCAGTTATTCTCTTGAATAACCATCCATCTCCTGGTCTCTTAAAGATGAAATCTTAAACAATTGCACACCTGATGGAGAAGGTCTGTTACCATTCTATTTGAGGTTCTCTACTCAGCTTCTTAGGATCTAAGAATCTTCCCTAGGAAATTTCTGACCTAGTCAGATTTTGGATGTGATGTTCCCTCATTCTCCCTGCCTTGTTCATATCCTGCCCCTACTGATTCTCCATCAGTCAAGTCCCTGCCTAGGTATCTCATTCTCCACACACTGCCTGCCTGCCCTTCTGAGTGCATGCCACCCTGGCTGTCTCCTGATGCTCGGAGGCCTGGTGATAATTTTGTCTCTTGCCTAGGGAAGCCCCCAGGCATCCCAGAGACAGTTCCCACCCACTGGGAAATCCACTTCTGCTCAGTCTTGTGCTCACTGGCCTTGACCTTTTGGAGTGCCGGGGACCTGGATGACAGTGATCACTTTGGCCCAAGTCTGTAAGTCCCTGCTGAGACCTACTTAAGGTCCTGCCTGCTCAACCAACACCATCCAGGGACAGTGTTCGGATTCTTTCTCCAGTGTGCAGGAATGGCTCATAACCAGGACAATGATATAGGTTTGTGCATGAGGTATTCTGGCATAGGTTTGAAATATTTTTGAGTTGCCAGCATCTCTGTAGCTTTCATATTCTTTCTGTGCAAAGAACAGCACTGTCAGGAAGACGCTGTGGTGTTGCAGCCTATAGCTGAGCCTCTACAGCTCGA
>PVKP010045536.1:0-16085 GCA_004027715.1 Plecturocebus donacophilus | reverse complement strand
AGAGACAGCAAAAAGTGGTTATTCAGCAGAAAAGCCTGAGGTTGGATGTACATGGAGTTTGAAGTGAACAATGAAGCACTGATCTATACACAATGCCAGGAGGACAATATAATGATTTTTATAAAAACTTTGATTATATAGCTATTTGACAAATAATAATTGCTCATTATTGTTTAAAAACAAAAACAAAACAAAAGAACCACAACCAATAAATGACCCCTGTTTGTTTAACAGCTTAGTTTATGGAGTATATCCAGCAGACCTAAACCCAATATACAGGGTGCAGATTCCAGACTTAAATCTCCAGAGGGCAAATGAGGTATCTCAAGCACCTGGGGTCTTCTGTGCCTAGGAACTGGGCACACCAGGCAAGTGATTATGGCAAGTAAATCATTCCCTGCAGAGAAGAGCTTTTACTAAAGACTAATAGAAAATTCTCCCAGGAATCCCTTGTTGTTTTCTCACCATTCCTATTCAACCTAGTATTGGAAGTTCTGGCCAAGGTAGTCAAGCAAGAGAAAGAAAGAAAGGATATTTGAATAGGAAGAGAAGAAATCAAGTTGTCTCTGTTTGTAGACAACATGATTTTATATTTAGAAAACTCCATTATCTCAGCCCAAAAACTTTCTGAACTGACAACCAATTTCAGCAAAGTCTCAGGATACAAAATTTTGTGTGCAAAAATCACAGTTGTTCCTTTACACCAACAATAAGCATGCAGAGAGCCAAATCATGAATGAACTCCCATTTACAACCACTACAAAGAGAATAAAATACCTAGGAATAGAGCTAGCAAGTGATGTGAAGGACCTCCTCAAGGAGAACTACAAACCACTGCTCAAGGAAATAAGAGAGGACACACAAACATATGGAAAAACATTCCATCCTCATGGATAGGAAGAATAAATACCATGAAAATGGCCATACTGCCCAAAGTAATTTATAGATTCAGTACTATTCTCATGAAACTACCATTGACATTTTTCACAGAATTAGAAAAAAAATATTTTAAATTTCATATGGAATCAAAGAAGACCCAGTATAGCCAAGACAATTCTAAGCAAACAGGAAAAAGCTGGAGGCATCGTGCTACCTGACTTCAAACTATACTACAAGGCTACAGTAACCAAAACAGCATGGTACTGGTACCAAAATAGACATATAGACCAATGGAGCAGAACAAAAACCTCAGAAATAACACTATACATCTCCAACCATCTGATCTTTGACAAACCTGACAAAAACAAGAAATAGGGAAAGGATCTTCTATTCAGTAAATAGTGCTGGGAAACTGGCTAGCCATATGCAGAAAACTGAAACTGGACCCCTTCCTTACCCCATATATAAAAATTAACTCAAGATGGATTAAAGACTTAAACGTAAAACCCCAAACCATAAAAACTCTAGAAGAAAACATAGGCAATGCTATTCAGTATTGAATAGCCATGGGCAAAGACTTCATGATGAAAATGCCAAAAGTAATTGCAACAAAAGCCGAAACTGACAAATGGGATCTAATTAAACTAAAAAGATTCTGCACAGAAAAAGAAACTATCATCAGAGTGCACAGGCAATAATTTACAGAATGGGAGAAAACTTTTGCAATCTACCCATCTGATAAAAGACTAATATCCAGAATTTACAAGAAACTTAGACAAATTTACTGGAAAAAAAAACAAACAACTCCATCAAAAGTGGGCAAAGGGTATGAATAGACACTTCTCAAAAAAAGACATTTATGTGGCTAAAACACATGAGAAAAAGCTCAACATCATTGACTATTAGAGAAATGCAAATCCAAACCACAATGAGATATCATCTCACTCCAGTCAGAAAGATGATTATTAAAAAGTCAGAAACAATAGATGCTGGCGAGGCTGTAGAGAAACAGAAATGTTGGTGATAATGTAAATTAATTCAACTATTGTGGAAGGCAGTGGGGCAATTCCCCAAGGACCTGGAATCAGAAATACTATTTGTCCCAGAAATCACATTACTGGGTATATACCCAAAGGAATATAAATTATTCTACTATAAAGACACATGCACACATATGTTTATTGCAACACATGTATGTAATAGCAAAGTCATGGAACCAACTCAAATCTCCATCAACAATAGACTGGATAAAGAAAATGTGGTATATAAACACCATGGAATACTATGAAGCCATAAAAAGGAATGAGATCATGTCGTTTGCAGGGACATGGATGAAGCTGGAAGCCATCATCCTCAGCAAACTAACACAGGAACAGAAAACCAAACATTGCATGTTCTCACTCATAAGTGGGAGTTGAACACTGAGAACACATGGACACCGAGAGGGGAACAACACCCATCAGAGCCTTTTGGGAGGTGAGGGTGAGGGGTTGGAACTTAGAAGTTGGGTCAATAGGTGCAGCAAACCACCATGGCAAATGTATGCCTGTGTAACAAACCTGCACACCCCACACATGTATCCTGTTTTTGTTTTTTAGAAGAAATAAAGGGAAAAAAGAATCTCTTGTTGAGCCCCTGAGCTGCAAGACTGACAATCCCTAGAGATGAGCTCGATAGATTTGCCTTTCCATCTGGGCTTATCCCCTAACCTCAGTTTCACCGTCTGTAAGATTGGAGCAAAGTTCCCTACCTCCAGGCTTACTTACAAAGATAAAATGGTTGGGGAATAGAAGATGTTTCATGTGTCTTTCTGGTGGGTGCAGACGTGGAGCACACTGATGTTGGTCTGATCTCCATCCCACTGTTGACTCCATCTTGCTTGGAAACAGAAGGCCTGACAGGTAAAAGGCCTTTCAACTTGGAGACAGAGAAATGCCTTTTATATGTCTGTGTGTGGAGTCTTAAGAAGACAACTCAATCTGAGCAGTTAGGAACATTCAAATGTCTCTAAGCCAAAGAACAGCAGGGATTTAGGTAGGGTGGCAGGTATGAGCAGACAATCATTTTCAAAGCAATTCTGAATTCTTTGAGGTTCCAAAAGACCCTGCCCATGCTCAGGGACCTGACAGATAGTCTAGAGTAGACAGACACTCTCAGCTTTGCATATGAAGCAACTGAGGCCCAAATAGGATGAGCAGTTTTCCCCAGGCCATCTGGGTAGGCCAAAGTATATTAGTGCAATTGTGTTGCTATAAAGAAATACCTGAGACTGGGTGATTTATAAAGAAAGGAGATTTATTTGGGTCACAGTTCTGCATGCTGTACATGAAGCATAGTGCCAGCATCTGCTTCTGGTGAGGGCCTCAGGAAGCTTCCAATCATGGCACAAGGTGAAGGGGAGCCAGCATGTCACATGGCAAGAAAGCGAGCAAGAGAGAGATGCCAGGCTCTTGGAAACAGCCAGCTCTCACACACACTAATAGAGTGAGAACTCATTACCACAGTGATATGATTTGGCTCTGTGTCCCCACTCAAATTTCATATGGAATTGTAGTTTCCATAATCCCCATGTGTTGTGGGAGGGATCTGGTGGAAGGTAATTGAATCATGGGGGCAGTCACCCTCATGCTGCTCTCGTGATAGTGAGTGAGTTCTCATGAGATCTGATGGTTTTATAAGGGGGTTTCCTCCCTTTTGCTGGACACTTCTTGCTGCTGCCATGTGAAGAAGGACATGTTTGCTTCCCCTTCTGTCATGATTGTTTCCTGAGGCCTCCCTAGCCATTCAAAACTGTGAGTCAATTAAACCTCTTTCCTTTATAAATTACCCAGTCTCAGGTATGTCTTATAAGCAGTGTGAGAACAATCTAATACACATGGTGAAGGCATTTCATGAGGGATCTACCCCCCATGACTGAAACACCTCCCACTAGGCCCTGCCTCCAACACTGGGAATTACACTTCAGCATGAGATTTGGAGGGAGCAAACATCCAAACCATATCACCAAGTATCCTGGAATTGCCAGGGACATAACCCTGCCATGGGATGGGGCTATAAATCAACTCTTGCTTTGGATTTATCTTTGAGGCCTCCTCTGATCCCTAATGTTGCAGTTTAAGTATCACTTCTCAGTGAAACATCACTGACCTCTCCAAAGGAAACCCTTTCTACTGTCCTCTGGTGATGCCTTGCACACTTTCTGGAGGTTCCTCCATTAAAATCTACTTTGCCCATGAAGCATCAGCCTCCTCTCTTTTGGTGCTCACCTCTGGTCATGGGGGCCTGCCGGAGTGCTGCTGAGCAAATGAATGCATGAATCTCATTGTTACACACCATATAGCCAGCAACAGAGTTGGACCAAGTAGGTTGGTTAGTGCTATATTTAGCCTGCACTGGATGTGACACTCTTGTCTCCTGGCGTTAATTCTCTTGAATTCCTGTGAACATGCCTGGCTTCTCATCATTCTGAGAACTGGACCTCGTATGACTCACCAGTTTCTCCTGCAACCCCTGGCATAGTTTCCCACATACAGTAGGTGCTCATGGAACAGTGGGTGCAAAATGATGAGGTGTAAAGGAGACATAGTTTTAAATCTTGACCTCTACAAGTCTTTCAGTCTCCTTCTTCTGCAAAATGGGGAACATATTCCTCAGGAATGTGCATGGATTACATAAGACGTTTTGATAGGACTTAGCAGAGTGAATGGTACGTAGTAAGTTCTCAGCTGCATCAGTCCTCCCAGTGCCCTACTGGGTAATTTGTCATTAAACACGGTGCCCAGTGTCTCCCTGCACCACCCACATCTCCTCAGCCTCCATCCTTCTGTGATGACCTCATGGCTTGCACTCTCCACCCCACCACAGCGATCACTCTCTTCGCCTCCAAAGGGATGGCCATGTTGACTATATCCAGGCCTTTGCTCACACTGAGACCCTTGCCTATAGTGTTCTCCTGGGTCTCCAATCACTAAAGACCTTCAACATTCAAATAATGCGATCTCTGGGAAACCTTATATGCCTGCTTCTGCAGGCAGATTCAGCCACCCCCAACAGTGGAGTGTGGGGACCTGACCACCCCTACAGGTGAATCTGGATATTTCCTCATTGACACCCTACTGACCTGTGCCTCCATTTGTCTGTGTGTCTGTCTGTAAGGCCCATGTCTGCTTAGTCACTGTGTCTCTAGATCTCAGCACAGGCTGGGCACATGAGTGGGCCTTAGGCAGTCTTTCAAAGATCTAAAAGACGGAGAGACAAGCTCATGAGTTGGCGTTCCAATCGATAAACCCATAGATCAAACAGTTTCAGTAAAAAGCAGTGACACCTCACCATCTCCCAAGTTTGCCAACTTAGCTTCCTACTGGAGTCTTTTTCCTCCTCAAACCCAGCAGAAGCCCCGACCCGGTCAGCAATGAAGAATCAAGTCTTTACCAGCTGTGGGGGCTGCATAAGAGTAAAGCAGCATAATTATATCTTAATAATTGTTTTGCAGCATAGGATTTATAATTACTAAATGTGTGATAACTGCTCCTTAAATGCCCATGCTCTTTAAAAAACCTAATTTATAATTTAAAAAGCTGACACTTCTTGGAGTGCTTTATTTTATCTTGTCGGGGGTAATGGAAGAGTAAGTTATTGAAAACCTTTATTTTTCATTAGCCTTAAATTCAACGACAATTAATGTGCCCAATTTGATTATAAACTGCACAAATTAAACAATAAAGAGCTGTCTAATGAGAAATTAATTATGAAGAAGGGAAGGGGAGCGGGGATGGATAAAAGCAATAACTTACAGCCCGTGGCAGCATGTGTCAGGTTTTAAGGGAGATGAAGGGCCCTCTCCTCAATGTGTGTCTTTGCTGATAGGACCCATCACAGATCAGTTGATCCAGAAACCATAACAGGCTAGTAATTGAAACTGCCAAAATCAATAGTGCTGACAGCCTTAATTAAATTAAATATAGCTGTGATGAGCTCCCAGGGCCCGCCGTCGTCGGCGGGCCACTTGACCCTCCGGCTGAGCGCGCCTGATGGAGTGCAGCCACCGCGTGATGGATCTGACCCCAGGGGACAGTTGGGGACTGGGCTCCTGCAGACAGAGGCTCCGAAAGGAGTGAGGCGCCACCCGCCCCCTGCTGCTGGGCCAGCCTGGTGGCTGAGGAAGACTTGGACCCGGAGCCAGGATGCCTTCCTCCTCAAAGTGTCAGCTCTGTTCTGCTGGGAGTCCGGAAGTCTGTGTCCTGTGGCACCTAATTTAGGAGTGCAGAGGAGCCCCATGCATTAAAGAAGGGAGGGGGCAGGAGAGGAAAATGCAACGCACTGGGGAATCGCTGCTTGACAAATGTGACAGCTTACCTTGCCCGTTGATGAGAGACATTCCTTTTTCACAACAGCGCTGGCAGGAGAAACTATTCAGACAGGCCAGCCTCACTTTCCTCTTCTGTAGAATGGGTACATGAGCTTAGAGAGTCGCAGGAGTTGGATACACAAAATGCACAGCCTGAATGCAGAGCCCCGTGTGGCGTAAACGGCTGATGAATGGGTAATCGAGCGAATGAATGTGTCGCTGCGGCTGCCACTGCCACAGACTGTCGTCTCATTCTGCAACAAACAAGCAGAGGCCCAGAGAGGGAATGTGAGTCACCTACACACTCAGAACCTCTGACCCAGGCCCAGGGTCCTTTCTCCATCAACATGGTGCCGCCCAAGCACGAAGGCATGGAGCATGTTTAGTTTTGGCAGGTGCTTTTTCCCCATACAGAATCCTGCCCTGTGAGCAAAGTTATGGGGAGTTTCAACTCCATTTAACAGATGAGCAAACTGAGCAGGAGGCAGCTTGCCCAAGGTCACTCTGTTGGTGAATGCCAGAGCCAGGACTACAACCCAGCAACCCAACAGAATGAGGCCCCAGCGGAAGCCAAGACTGATAGAGGGATCCCAGGCCCTTGGCTGGGAGGCCCAGGGAACCACTCGGCACTATAGAACTGATAGGATCTGGGACCTAACCTCTTCCCCTAGAAGCCTAATTTTTTAAAAAAGGTCTGTTGGCTAAGAAGACAAACTATAAACCCAATAGCCGCTCTCAAATTTTGTGTGTGTGTGTGATTGTTCCCATAATTCTTTTTTCCCGCTGCCAAAAAATCATCAGGTTAATTTTTTAAAAACATGTGGAAAGATCTAGGACACACACTTTCCTTCCTACCACTCCTGTGAATTTGAGGATTAATACATGGGGTTGCTCAGATGCCTTAGAGCAAGTCACCCCAGCACAAGGTAGTGGAAAGAACTCTGCAGTTTTCACAGAAAGCCTTCTTTGGATTCAAATCCTGACTCCACGGTTCATTAGCTGTATGACCCTGGGTATGTCACTCAACCTGTCTGCTTTCTTTCTCTTCATCTGCCCATGGGGACAAGACCTGCTTTCCTCTGGGAACTGATGTGTCATTGAAGCAGTGATGCCCAAAAAAGGGCTTTGCAGATGAGAGAATCTGATGTAAGTGGCATCTCCTCTGTTCATGATCAGACACTGGTATTCCACTTGCCTTAGCCACGGGTTGAGCGCAGGAAAAAAAAAAATGTATATGATCACGTTCTGAGATATTGCTCTTTCCTTACACAAAAAGAAATCAACCACTACAAAAAAAAGCTGGCCTCATAAACATTGGTTTTCACCATAGGAAGCTGAACAAATAAATATCTTCACAGTTTGCTCGGCTGTCGGCAGGCTTGAGCTGACTCCTTCAATGACATGAAATAGGCGGCTGGAGTTCCCCAATGTTTGTGTCAGCACTAACAAACTGTCCCTTCATTACAGGCCTGCCGGAGATCAGAGGCCCAGATTATTGAAGGAGACGCCTTTGAGATGCCCAAGCCGTTGCTGTGACAACTCGGCTAGAGGGCAGGAGGCGGCGAGAGCGGACGGTTGACTGTTGGCCGGGGACAGGCTCCAGGCGTGCCAGGCCAGAGTGGGGATAATCCCACCCCAGGCTGCTTAGCTGAGGGCTCGCTGCACATTAAGCACCTTAACTCGCTGCCCCGCTGCACCAGGCCTTGGTGAAAGTGGAATCTTAGAGAACAGCTGGGACGCCAACAGGCCAAGCGGTTTGATGACTGTCTCGTTAAAGCTGAGGAAAGAGCAATGTGGATTATATTTCCTAACAATAATGGCCAGCAGTTAGTGCTCACTGCCAGGCCCCTGCACAGCACCAAGAGCTCAGGTTTTACATTAGCACAACCTGTGTCGAATCCCTGGCCAGCTGTGTGACCTTGAGTAAAGTCACTCAACCTCTCTGAATCTCGGGCACTAGTGTTGGCCATGGACACAATAACAGCTTCCACCTTGCAGGCTTGCTTTGCAGCTCTGGGGCACTCCTGTACGGAGCTCCACACAGAGCTCAAGCATGGTGGCTCTGGGACCACACTATTGGGGTTCAAACTCCAGCTCTGTCGCTCTCTGGCTGGTGACCTTGGGCCACTCACCTAGTCTCTTGAGCCTAAGTTTCCTCATCTGAAAAATAGAGATAACAGCACCTGATATGGTTTCACTCTGTGTCCCCACACCAATCTCATGTGGAATTGTAATCCTCAATGTTGGAGGAAGGGCCAGGTAGGAGGTGACTGAATCATAGGGGCAGACATCCCCCTTGCTGTTCTTGTTGTAATAAGTGAGTTCTCATGAGATCTGCTTGTTTAAGTTTGTGTGATTCCACTTATATGAGGTACCTACAGTAGTCAAATTCATAGAGAAAGCAGAAGGGTGGTTTGCAGGGAGGGAAGGGAGGTAGCACTTCCTCCTTTGCTCTCTCGCCTGTTCCACCATGTGAAGATGTGACTGCTTCTTCTTCACCTTCCACCATGATTGTAAGTTTCCTGAAGCCTCCCCAGCCATTAATTTAATTGATTCAACTGTGAATCAATTAAACCTCTTTTCTTCACAAATTATCCAGTCTCGGGTAGTTCCTTATGGCAATGTGAGAATGGACTATTGATGCTGGGAGGGGGATAGTGCTATAAAAATACCTCTAAATGTGGAAGCAGGTGAGGGAAAGTTTGGAACTTCCTAGAGACTTGCTAAATTGTTGTGACCAAAATGCTGATAGTAGTATGGAGAGTAAGTCCAGGCTGAGGTTGTCTCAGATAGAGATGGGAAACATGGGGAACTGGAACAAAGGTCACTTTTGTTATGTGTTAGCAAAGAGGTTGAAGGCATTGTGCCCCTGACTAAGAGATCTGTGGAACTTCGAACTTGAGAGTGATGACTTAGGGAATATGTTAGGAGAAATTTCTAAGCAGCAAAGGGTTCAAGTCGTGGCCTGGCTGCTTCTAACAGTGTATGGTCATATGCGTGAGCACAGAGATAATCTAAAACTGGAACCTATATTTAAAAGGAATGCAGAGCATAAAAGTTTAGAAAATTTGCATCCTGACCATGTGATAGAAAAGAAAATCCCATTTCCTGGGGAGGAATTCAAGTTGGCTACAGAAATTTGCAAAACTAAAGAGGAGCTGAATGTTACTAACCATGACAATGGGGAAAATGCCTTGAAGATATTTCAGAGACCTTCATGGCAGCCTCTCCCATCACAGGCCTGGAGGCCTAGGAGGAAATAATGGTTTTTATGGGCCTGGTCCACAAAAGCCTGTGCAACCTTCTCAGGACACTGCTTCCTGTGTCCAGCCACTCCAGCTCCAGCTGTGGCTAAAAGAGCCCCTGATATATATCAGGTGGCTGCTCCAGGGGGTACAAGATGTAAAAAGCCTTGGTGTTAAGCCTGCAGGTACACAGAGGGCAAGAGTTGAGGCTTCAGAGCTTCCACCTAGATTTCAGAGCATGTATGAAAATGCCCCAATATTCAGGCAGAAGTCTACTGCAGGGCAGAGCCCTCATGGAGAGCCTCTACTAGGGCAGTGCAGATGGGGAAATGTGGAGTTGGAGCCCCCACACAAAGTCCCTAGTGGGACACTGCCTAGTGAAGCTGTGAGAAGAGGGCCACTGTCCTCCAGACCCCAGAATGATAAGTCCACTGACAGCTTGCACTGTATGCCTGGAAAAGCCACAGACACTCAACACCAGCCCATGAAAGCAGCTCTGGGGGGATGTACCCTGCAGAACCACAGAGTTGGAGATGCCCAAGGCCTTGGGGGGCCCACCTCTTGCATCAGTGTGGCCTGGATGTGAGACTTGGAGTCAAAAAAGATTATTTTGGAGGTTTAATATTTAATTGCTGCCCTGCTGGAGAGTATTTAATATTTATTTTTTATTTAATATTTAATTACTCCCCTGTATGGGGTCTGTAATCTCTTTGTTTTGGCTGATTTCTCCCTTCTGGAATGGGTGAATTTACCCAATGCTTTGTCCCCATTATATTAATATCTTGGAAGTAATTAACTTGTTTTTGACTTTACAGGCTCATAGGCAGAAGGGACTTGCCTTGTCTCAGATGAGACTTGGGATGTGGACTTTTGAGTTAATTCTGGAATGAGTTAAGACTTAGGGGGACTGTTGGGAAGGCATGATTGTGTTTTGAAATGTGAGAAGATCATTAGATTTGGAAAGGATAAAGATCAGAACGATATAGTTTGGCTTTGTGTCCTCACCCAAATCTCATGTCAAATTGTAATCCTCAGCATTGGAGGAGGGGCCCAGTGGAGGTGGCTGGGTCATGGAGGTGGACTTTCCCCTTGCTGCTCTTGTGATCATGGGTTTTCAAGACATCTAGTTGTTTAAAAGTGTGGAGCACTTCCCCTTTGCTCTCTCTCTCCTGCTCCACCATGTGAAGATATGCCTGTTTCCCCTTTGCCTTCAGCCTTGATTGTAAGTTTCCTGAGGCCTCCCCAGCCATGCTTCATGTACAGCCTGCAGAAATGTGAGTAAATTAGACCTCTTTTCTTCATAAATTACCCAGTCTTTAGTAGTTCTTTACAGCAGTGGGAGAATGGGCTAATACAGAAAATATACCCAACTTGAATGAATATGTAAAGCACTGATGTAGTTAATAAACATTTACTATGATTTGATATTCTCAGAACTATCAGACAAGGAAGAGTTCTGATGCCCAAAATCCATGCATGAAGAATCTGAGACTCCAGGAGGTTTGGTTCCCCCTCCAGGGCCCAAACCCTCTGACCGAATCTCATCACTGGAATTTATATCCCAGCCAGCCTGAGACCAAAACCTGTGTACTTTCCACTGTGAGCCACAGTGACTGCTATGTGGAATAATACATCACACACATGTGTTCATGCACACACACTCTCTGCCATATATCATGTATTGCTGGTGAAATTATGAGTCCACTGGGAACAAATTACAACAGGGATAAATAAAACACCTTCTTCAAAAGAGAGCCTTCCATTGGAGAAGTGTGCTGGCTGACCATGTCAGAGCTGGCCGCAGTCTTCTCTGGCCCTGTGGCTTCTCCAGACTTACAGGATGATAGGGGAAAATGCAATTCACTCCCTGAGTCTGGAGCTGTGTGAACTGCAGTAAGGGAATGCAGAGTGGTAGGTTAACTCAATAAGGTGAAGGGCTATTATCTGAGGTGGGCTCACTGAGGTCATCTGAAAATCTCTCAACTGACCATTCATTCATTCATTGATTCACACATTGTTACTGGGTTCCTACTCCGTGCGGTTTTGTGCCAGGACTGGAGATACAGGTACGTAAAACATGATTCCTTCCCTCCAGATAAAAGCCACAATGAACTATCCAGTCACACCCATTAAGGTGGCCACTATAAAAAAAAAATGAAAAACAAAAACCAGAAAATAACTGGTGGGGTTGGCGAGGATG
Organism: Plecturocebus donacophilus; assembly: GCA_004027715.1. Classification (NCBI taxonomy): domain Eukaryota; kingdom Metazoa; phylum Chordata; class Mammalia; order Primates; family Pitheciidae; genus Plecturocebus; species Plecturocebus donacophilus. The sequence goes on along the minus strand of PVKP010045536.1, from coordinate 4,414 downwards.
TGGATAAATCGGGACCCTTATGTACCTGTGCACTGCTGCTAGGAATGTGAAATGGTGCAGTCACTGTGGAAAACAGCATGGCAGTTCCTCAAAAAGTTAAACATTTAAAAAAACATAGAAATCCAGAAAAACCATGTCTGAGTATACCCAAAGAATTTAAAGCAGAGATTCAAACATATATCTATACACTCATGTTCATAGTAACATTATTCACAATAGCCAAGGGATGAAAACAATCTTAGTGTCCACTGAGAGATAAATAGATAAATACAGTGTAGTACACACACACACACACACACACACACACACACACACACACAATTATGCAGCCCTAGAAAGGAAATTCTGACACACGCTACAACATGGGTGAACCATGAGGACATTATGCTAAGTGAAATAAACCAGACACAAAAGCACAAATTTGTGTGATTCCACTTATATGAGGTCCCTAGAGTAGTCAAATTCATAAAGAGAGAAAGTAGAAGGGTGGTTTGCAGGTGCTGGGGTGCAGGCAGAGAGGAGGAGTTAGTGTTTAATGGGGACGGAGTTTCAGCTAGGAAAGCTGAGAAAGTTCCAGAGATGGATGGTGATGGTGTTGTACAATGATATGAATGTACTTAGTGCCACTGAACCATACACATAACAATGGTTAGAATAGTACATTTTATGTATGTACATTTCACCACAATAAAAAAACTTCTGGACAGGAAATAAAATGTACAGTGAATACAAGGGCTAATTCTAAGTATCAGGGACAGGACAGAGATCAACTAAGCAAACGTCAAAATTTATTTCATGCCTCCAGAATGGGAAAGCAAGCAGACCAGCTGGGACCATGAGTGAGGTGGTGTATTAGTCCGTTTTCATGCTGTTAATAAAGACATATCCAAGACTGGGTAATTTATAAAGAAAGGAGGTGTAACTGACTCACAGTTCCACATGGCTGGGGCAGTCTCACAATCATGGCAGAAGGTGAATGAGGAGCAGAGTCACATCTTACACGGTGGCAGGCAAGAGAGTGTGTGCTCCCATTTATAAAACCATCAGATCTTGTGAGACTTATTCACTATCTTGAGAACAGCACAGGAAGGACCCGCCCCCATGATTCAGTTACCTCCCACTGGGTCCCTCCCACAACACGTGGGAATTATGGGAGCTACAATTCAAGATTAGATTTGGGTGGGCACACAGCCAAACCATGTCAGGTGTGGATACTACCTAGGAATAGAAAAGGAGCTCCATGTCTACACTGCCCAGGACTTGATGAAATGCAGTTGCTGGTTCAGTAAGGGGCCCTGGGGCCTCTGTGTGTCAGCCACTTCCTGGTAATGCTGCAGTGCTGAGGCATGGGGCACACTGGGCCTGGCCGGTACAGCTCACTAAGAGGGGCCATGTGAGGGACACAGCAGGACAGTGGCTTGGTGTGAGATACCCAGCATTTGAGTCCCTGCCGTGCTGTTTGTGCTGTTAGTCAGGATTCTGGAGAAAAACAGAGCTGATGAGAGATGATGTCTGTCTGTCTCTCTTTTCTCTCTCTATCCATCCACTCATCAAATCACCTACCTATCAATTTGTCCACCTGCTCAGCCATCTATCGATCCACTATGTATTTATCTATCTACCAATTCCATCCATCCATCCATCCATCCATCCATCCATCCATCCATCCAATCCATCCATCCAATCCATCCATCCATCTTTACCTGTCTTTATATCTATCCATTTATCCATCATACCTATATTTATCACTCTCTCATCTTTAATCTACCCATCCATCTATCCCTCCACATATATATTTAAATCCCTCTCTCATCTATCTACCTACTCATCTGTCTAATTACCAACACATTTATCTGCAAGCTGGAAAGACAGAGAGATTTTAAGGAATTGGCTCATGCAATGGTAGAAGCTGATAAATCTGAAACCTTTAAGACAAGCTGGCAAGCTAAAAACTAAGGAAAGAGTTGATGTCATATAGTCTTCAGTCAAAAATCTGCAGGCTGAAAATTCAGGCAGGCTTTCTAGGTTGCAGTCTTGAGGAAAATTCCTTCCTTGGGAAACCTCAGTCTCGTCAGTCTCAAGTCTCAAGGCCTTCAATGGATTGGGTGAGGCTCACCCCTGTTATAGGAGGTCCTCTGCTTTACTCAAAGTCCACTAATTCTCAAGGTCAGTCTCATCTAAAAAATACCTCCACAGCAACATGTGGACCAGTGTCTGCCCAAATAAGTGGGCACCATAACCTAGAAAAGTTGACTCCTAAAATTAACCATTGCCTGGCTCACCGGGTGTCTGAGCTTGGCAAGATGCTGAGCTTCTCCGGGGTCTCAGCACCTGCTGAGGGATAACAAGTCCACAGCATGCAGGGTTAGCAGGTTTCAAACCAAAAGTGAATTTGCTGTGCTGAGCATAGTGCTTGGCCATGGAAGGTAAGAAATACCCAGCCTCCCAGCCAGGTGTCACAAAGGGCCACATGTCACGAGTGGTCACATGTCCCCTGTGCACGAGGACCCCAAGACAGGCTGTGAGAACCTGGCCCAGGCTGACAAAGGCAGGGGATCTTCCATGGAGCTAGGGCAGAGGGTCTCATCATCTTTCAGAGGCAGATCCTCTGCAGGAAGAAAAAAAAAAAAAAAATCCCAGACACCAGAAAAAGGAGCTGCCTCTGGCCTGACCACATTTCTTCACCTTAATTGCTGCTGAGGAATAAATCTGTAGTGTGTCAGAGGGCGGCAGACATGTCAGCAAGGATGAGGCCGACGCTGACGGAGCCCTCACATTCAGCCAACCCTTCAGAGGTCAAAATCGAATGCCTTCTCTGCATTGCTCTGCAAGGGAATCTGCCTGTGTTCCCCGGGAAAGCCATGTTTGTTTATGGTTCGCAATCAACATCCGAGGCTTTTTGCCTGGCCTGACAGGTTCCCCATAACTTGGCCCCTGCCTACCCCTCCAGCCCATCTCCAACCAGCACCTCTTCTCCTCTCAGATGGAAATCTCGGTCACATTGAGCCATTCAGCTTTTTTTTTTTTTTGAGACGGAGTCTCGCTCTGTTGCCCAGGCTCGCATGCAATGGCATTATCTCGGCTCACTGTAGCCTCCACCTCCTGGGTTCAAGCAATCCTCCTGCCTCAGCCTCCCAAGTAGCTGGGATTATAGGCATTCACCACCATGCCTGGCTAATTTTGCATTTTCAGTAGAGACGAGGTTTCTCCATGTTGGTCTTGAACTCCCGACCTCAGGTGATCTGCCCGCCTTAGCCTCCCAAAGTGCTGGGTCTACAGGCATGAGCCGCTGTACCCAGCCGCCATTCAGCTTATACTGGGCTCTGTAGTGTCCCTCCAAACTTTATGTCTTCCCAGAACCTGTGAATGTGACCTTATTTGGAAATAGGACCCTTGCAGATGTGACTAAGATGAGGTCACACTGGATTGGAGTGGCCCAAAGTTCCATATAACTGGTGTCCTCATAAGAAGAGAAGAGACACAGCCATGGGGAGAAGGCCACGTGGCAATGGGGGCAGAGACTGGAGGGAGGCGTCTGTAAGCACCACGTGTGTTGTTGGCAACTACTAAAAGCTGGAAGAGACAAGGAAGGCTCCTCCCCTACAGCCGTCCTAGGGAGCACAGCCCTATTGACACCTTGATCTGAGGCATCTGGCCCCTTGAACTATGAAGGGGAGCACTTCTGTTGTCCTAAACCACTCGGTGTGTGGTTATTAACTGCAGCAGCCACAGGAAACGTGTGCACTCTTCATCACAGGCAGGCCCGGGTCTGCCCACTCTGCTGCAGTCTGCTGGTCCCTTCCAATTCTCAGGAGGACACCACCGTCTGGGAAGCCCCCTCCGGGCCTCCAGCCCCGAGCCCTTCTCTTTGTCTCAACGCTGATGACAACCCTGTTGTTGCCTGTAGCCCTCTGCCTCCCCACCAAATTCAGGGGTCTCCAGAATGAAGTTCCTACTGCACTCATCCTGGGTGTTCAGCACTGCCTGGCACTTAGCAGGGGACCCCTAAATGTTTGTTCTACCCCACCGTGACCTAGCATCTGGAGGGTGGACCTCTGCACAGCACTTTTCTAGGGCCTGGACTCAGCTTTGAGGCCATGACAAAAATGTTTATTTCTGGCATCGCTGGCCTGGAGGTGTAAACACATACCTGGTTGAGACACAGCCATTCCTATCTTGGACTTCAAAATAAACTCATCTCTGTAATTGACTCCCTGCACGTTACAGGCACTTATTAAGCCTGGCAAGACCTCTGAAGGGCAGGGAAGGTCATCCCAGGGCATGGAGAGGAGGCTCCCCACCTCCTAGGCAGGGTCCCATCCCCTAAGAAGGAAATCAGCTCCCCTGCTCCTCGCTCTCCTCCTGCTCCTCCTCTATCCTCCCCTCCCCTCCTGCCCTCCTCATTTTCTTCCTC
>PVKP010045535.1:0-16087 GCA_004027715.1 Plecturocebus donacophilus | reverse complement strand
GAGTTCCAAGCGGGATTCCTGTCCTGATAGGATCACAGACCCTCCGGACACAGAATGGGCCAACACCCCCACCTACCTGGAGGCCATGAAAGGGGTCATGTCCAGCTCCAGGGGGAAGGAGACATATGTGGTGATCTTCCTCCGCAGCTTGGCTGAATGTTCAAATCGCTGCAGAAAAAGGAAAAGAGGAAAGAAGACCAGAAACGTCACTGGAAGCTTCAGGGGCTTCTCGCGATGACAGGTGTCTGTGTATCTCTTTGTATTTTACTGAATTGCCTTGCGGCTACATCTAGAATTAGATTCAAAAACACAATAGTAATCCATACAAGTCTTCATTTAGAGTTCAAGTCAAGTCTTCAAATGATGGGCCTGTTCACTACCAAGAGTACAAAAAGTAATCTAAAAGCAAACCCAGCAGAGCACAGAAAACAAAACAAAGATCCATGACCCGTGGCAGCAAAAACAAACAAATTGTTCCTTTCACCCAACAGACAGTCCTTTGCTTAGATCAGGAGTTACCCATTCCAGCCAGCAAGCTAGGAATGGGTGCGTTCCACGTTTAAAGGGTGGTAAAATGAAACAAAGAACATGCAACAGAGAATCATATGCTCGCAACGCAGCCTGTGGAGCCTGACAGCTTCATTATCTGGGCCTTCAGACAAAGAGCTGGCCAATTCCTGGACCAGATCTGAATCCTGAGGGCCTCTGTCTTCATATAAAAGAACAACAGAAAACCTGAGGAGGGAGTAGCTAGAAGAATTTGGGTGGAAGTAATAAAAACTTCGAAATGCTCTGCTCTCCAAGAAAAGTTAACTCACATCCTACTTTCACTGTGAAGCCACTGATTCTATTTGCCACAGCACAGACAGAAGGACAATTCACAGACAGAAGGACAATTCACACACGCCCTCCATTCCTCAGTGTTCTTGCTGGCTTGCTGCAATGATAAAACACATAACTGCACCGCAAACCAAAAGGCTGAGGGCCGTACTGTGGACTGAAAATTGAGCCTGCCACTCGAGTCAGCTTTCTGGAAAACTCACTTTGAGATGAAAACAGGCTACAATGGGCAGTTTCTTCATGGTGAGCTGCTTCGTGGACTCCTGGTAGCTGTGGCACCCGCTACACTTGATCTTGGCGCTGCTGCCCAAGTGCTCTGGCCTGGTGAATCTGCAGGCATTTAAAAAAGACAGGAGCGGTAAGGGAAACGTAAGCAACAAAAAAGAAGAAGAAAAAGGTATTTTACCTCTTTCAACAGGTTGATTTCCCTACCAAAAACAAAGACATGCAACTAAAAATGAAACAATGAAAAAAGACAATGTTGTCCACTTTTGCTGCCGATCTCTCTTTAAAGAATATTTATCCTAAATACTGTGTTTCCAGGAAAGGCCTGGGGAAATGGTAATAATTTTCTAACTACCATATGATCCAGCAGTTGAATTCGAGCCAGAAAAATGAAAACTAATGTTCACACAAAAACTGTCCACAAATGTCTACCAGAATGTTACTCATCAGAGCCACAAAACTGCAAACAACCCCTTTCTTTCCATGGGTGAATAATTAAAGAAACTGTGGAACACTGTACCGTGCGTGGAATAGGAGTCAGCAGCAAAAAAAGGAAAGAACCACTCATCCCAAGCCACACACTGGATGCATCCCCAGAAAATCACAATGCATGAGAAAAGTCAGTCTCAAAGGGTTCCCTGTTGCATGATTCGGCTGACATGACATTCTGGAATTGCCAGGCATATGCAAATGGAGGAGTCCTGGGTGACTGGGGTTACAAACGGGGTGATAAGGGAGAAGACCATGCTGGGTACTTTCTGCATAAACGCCTGAATCATGGCAAGGGCACTGCACCATAGTGCTAAGGAGGTCACCATCAGGGGACCTCGGTAGAGGGCAGCTAATGGCTTCTTACAACTGCATGTGAATCTACAATGATCTCAACGTAAGCAGTTTAATGTAGAGAGGTAAGACGTCTGGGAAAGGTAATTTCCTGACGGTGCAGAGGCAGGAGGTAGGAGGCTGCGTCGGAAGTGTGTCTGGCACAGGCAACACTGACAAAACCTGCCACTGACAAAACCTGCAGAACAGATGATTCAACAAAGCGCATGCCAAATTTTAAAACTGAAACACTGGCCAAAAATATCCATCTTTTCACAACCAGGCATGGAAAGCCCTTGTTGATGCTCTGGAAATTCTGCCATCTCACCTAGGGTAAGACGAGGGGGCCTCTGGGCAAAGCTGCACCTGTTTCATTGGTAGCTTTGTGATCTGCTCTCCAAAGGACTCGACAAGGAGCTTTTGCTTGCAATACAAAGTGTGGAAGGGTGCACTCCATCTCTCCCCACTTCCCAGAGCCAGACCCGTGCCATGTATCTGCTACCAACACAGGCTTCCTACACACTGTAGTTTGTGAAGCGTGGTTTCTTCCTCATGGCCTGCTGTTTTGGCAAAGCTTTCATTTTATTGTAATTTATTATTAAATTTAATTTAGTTGCAAAGATTTTCTTAAAAAAGGTTTTGGTTTCCATTGCTTATTTGCTAGTTTTCTGAATTAAAAAATGTGATACCCTATTTTATTATGTGGACTTACAAGTCTAACAAAGTTGATGCTTTCAAAATTCTCAACTTGCAAACTTTCAGCAGGGCACAGTGGCTCATGTCTATAATACCAGCATTTTGGGAGGCTAAGGTGGGAGGACCACTTGAGCTCAGGAGTTCAAGACCAGCCTGAGCAACATGACAAGACTCTCTACAAAAAAAGAAAAACGACCAGGCGTGGTGGCTCACGCTTGTAATCCCAGTACTTTGGGAGACTGAGGCAGGTGGATCACCCGAGGTCAGGAGTTCAAGACCATCCTGGTCAACATGGTGAAACCCATCTCTACTAAAAATACAAAATTTAGCCAGGCATGGTAGCGGGCACCTGCAATCCCAGCTAGTCGGGAGGCTGATGCAGGAGAATTGCTTGAACCCGGGAGGCAGAGGCTGCAGTGAGCTGAGATCATGCCACTGAACTCCAGCCTGGGTGACACAGCAAGACTCACTCTCAAAAAAAAAAAAATCACAAAATCATCTAGGCATGGTGGCATGCACTTGTAGTCCCAACAACTCAGGAGGCCAAGGTAGGAGACTGAGGCTGAGCCGACATGGAGGCTGCAGTGAGCTATGATGGCACCACTGCACTCCAGCCTCCATGACAGAGCAAGACTATCTCAAAAAATAAACATGTAACTTTGGTCCTGCTGGCTATTCAGCCAGATAGAAACCAAAAGATTGTACCTCCTCTAAGTAATACTTCCATTCAACGAGGATTCTTCTGCATTACCTTTAATTGAAGCAAATACAACAAAGAAAACACTTGACAAAGTTTAGGAAGGTTTTCTGCTGTCTTTACAATTGTATGATACCGCTATTTAATACATTAAAAAAAAAAAAACCACTCACAGGTATGGTGGCTCATGACCGTGAGCACTTTGGGAGACCAAGGTGGGTGGATCACCTGAGGTCACAAGTTCAAGACCAGCCTGGCCAACATGGTGAAACCCCAGCTCTACTAAAAATACAAAAATTAGCCAGGCACGGTGGCACATGCCGGCAGTCCCAGCTACTCAGGAGGCTCAGGTAGGAGAATTGCCTGAACCTGGGAGACAGAGGTTGCAGTCAACAGAAATCACACCACTGCACTCCAGCCTGGGCGACAGAGCAAGTCTTTATGTCTCAGGAAAAAAAAAATCACTTTGTAAATTTTATTACTTATCCCAAATGAAGCAGTAAATGCACAATTTCAAAAATGGCCGTAAGTGCAGAACATCACAACCAAGTTTTAATCACATGCAGAGAAGGCTCTGGGCCACGGGGAGAGGGCCAGCCGCTTCTCAGCTGACACTCTGGGGTCGGTGATACCACAAAGGCTGAGGGGCATCCAGTTTGGCTCTGGATTCATTTACATGAGGACATTGGAATAGCAGCTGCTGACACCAACGCACGACATCATGCAAAGCTAGGGGACAGAAATACCAAGTTATCCAGCTGAAACAAAAGGCAAACCAGCACCAGAGACTGCAGCCAACCTAGGCTCATGCTGCATCTTTGCTCAGGCTCTGTCCTGGGCGTGTGAAAGAGCCCTGCTCTGGTCCTGATGGAGCACAGCCTCCCTGCCAGGAAGACACGCCCCTGCCACGTGGGTGCAGAAGGGTTCTTACCGTCGCAGACAGTCCGTGAGCGTGGTGGTTCCCGCCACGTGGCTTTCCCCGTTTACCACGTTGCCCTCGCTCCCTGGGCTCAGGGGCCAGAATGGGGTGGAAGAGCCAGGGAGATCCAAGCTGATGTCCCAGAAGGGGTCTATGGTGGTGGAGACTCCACTGGAAGCAGAGGGAAAACAACAGCTGTGAGAATTGACACCTGCCCAGCTCCAGAGGCAGCCCAGGGTGGAGGCCACCCCACACCCCTTCCCCACTGTGCCCTTTGCCGCAGTGACACTCAGGTGGGATGGGGCAGGAGTGAGAGCAGCACTGCTCACACCCAACATGTCCCGGCTCCCAAGGTGGCCCTGGGGAGGGGTGTGTGTGAACTCGAAGGCAAGGGGCGATCCTCAAGCAAAGGCTGTCCAGCCTGGAGACCATCACAGTCACTGAGGGACTTGGGAGGAGGATGAACTCATGGGCCCCGTCAGAGGCTCTGAATCCAGCTGCATCTAGATCTATCTCAGCTGCATCTAGAACTTGCGGCCTGCAACCCTAGGCAACACAGAAGGCCCCACGTGCATCTCACAGAGCGTGCCTGAGCCAGCCTCGGCAGCCCCACCCTGGACACTCAATGCTGCATCTCACAAAGCCAGTTCCTCACTAGAAATTTACTTAGCAATACAATAGACGACAACTTGCAGACTGGGAAACGTACTCTCGATATTTATACAGGATTTAAATCTGAGAAACATACTCTCGATATTTATACGGGATTTAAATCTGAGACAGTTTCCTGCTAACGGAATTCAGTAGTTAAGGACCAGCGAGGAGGTCCAAATTGCTCAGAGTAAACTCGGTTTCTAAAGCTCAGAGCCAAGGCCCCTTACAGAAAATGGCACCTGTGACACAGGCAGCACTGTCCTTTCCCAGTATTCACTGGCCTTATGCAGATTACGAGTGGCAATCCATTTCAGGTTCTGAAATCATTTCAGTGGATCATGTCCAGGGCTTTTAAAACTGGAGTAAAGAACAGAGCCAGGCATGGTGGCCCACACTTGTAGTTCCAGCTACTTGGGAGGCTGGGGAAGGAGGACTGCTTGAGCCCATGGGTTCAAGGCCAGCCTGGGCAACATAACAAGACCCCATGCCTGAAAAAAAGCTGAAACAAAAACCAGCAGCAGGCACTGAGGTAGAGTGAGCAGGTCCCTCTGACCTAACAGAGCAGTGGGTTCCTCCTGCATTCAACACTTGGGGATCTAAGCAGACACCACACCTGAAAAGAATTAGGGCCACCACATCAGAGAAAATGGAATCGGAAACCATAAAACAATGAAACAAACACACTTCAAAGCACGTATGTAAACAATTCGCCATCATGATCCACTCCTTCTTGAAAGGGACTATTTTATTTGGTCCTTGCTCAAGGACTGGAAGACTGTAAGCTTCCCCGACCATTTCTCCAAGCTTCCAAGAACACAGTGCTGGCTGTAGACAACAGCCAAGACCTCAACACGAAGAGTTCACATCCCAAAGGACGTATGTCCCAGGACCTCCCCAAGAGGAAGCAGCCCCACCACATGACCTTCGCTCTCAGGGCGTCTGTTAGTCATTTCTCTTGTAGCCTCTATAAAGACCTCGCGGAGCACACACAGCTCTGGAGCCTGAGGACGCCAGCACGCCGCAGAGGCTCCTGACACTGCCGAGCACACAGCCTCTCACTTACTGGCAGACTTGGCAGGTGACGTCTGACTGCAGCCCGCCGGTGAAGATCTGGTCTATGATACAGTTGCAGTGGTTGGGATTGTTGGCCTTTTTCCCGTTGTCATCACCTGGGGACAGACCATGGCTCTGGGATTAGCATCTGTGCACCCCAAAGATGGGGAGTCTCTAAAGGAAGAGCAATTCACCCTGCAGAGGCCTGGGGAAGCCGGGGCCGGCGCTTTAAAAGGCCACCTGAAGGTGTCATTTTTGGGACAAAATGTTAGCGCACCAGAATACCCATGCAGGAAGATGCAAAAAAAGAACAGAGAGACGCCATGGAGGCCACCAGGACAAACAACTGCCCGTAACCAAGGGCACGCGGCCAGGCCACCTTGCTGAACGGCTGTGACAACCAGGCTTCTAAACAGAAGCACCTTACACTTCTTCTCAGACATTTCCAAGGGAATCCTGTCAGAAGCACTTTAGTGGTTTTGTCACATTTTGGTCATATGAACATTTTAACAGCAATGCGTTTTTGAACAAGTGATTTTTAGAGCATCTTTCTGCTGCTTGCAGAAAGCTCTTATTCTAACCTGGTATTCTGGAATAATAATGTAGTTCACTTCCAGAGGTTCTTTTCCCTCATAAATCATACGGCCAGCGCAGTGGTTCACACCTGTAATCCCGGCACTTTGGGAGGCTGAAGCGCAGGTGGATCACCTGAGGTCAGGAGTTCAAGACCAGCCTGGCCAATGTGGTGAAATATCTTAAAAATACAAAACTTAGCCAGGTGTAGTGGTGGGCGCCTGTAATCCCAGCTACTAGGGAGGCTAACGCAGGAGAATTTCTTGAACCCAGGAGGTAGAGGTTGCAGTGAGCCAAGATTGCGCCACTGTGCTCCAGCCTGGGCAACAAGAGCAAAACTCCATCCCAAAGATACCATAACATAAATAAAATAAATCATACTAGAAAACGAAACTCTACCTAAGCTACTAAGTAACTTTTATTTCTAGGGTAAGAATTAGAAGGATCATTAAGTTCTTCAGTAGGAAAAAAATCAAGTACCAAAAAATAAAACCCAAAGTCACATTTAACCAAAACCAGTCATTTTAGCTTAACTGTGGGGTGTTTCTGGGCTGCGATCTCAGAATCCATAGTGTGTAAGTGCATGGCTGCACAGCCCTGAGACTGATGAGAAGCGCTGGGGAAGCCAGCCCACCAGGCTGTTAACCAGTGAACCACCAAAACAGGACTCTTCTCTAAAAGTCTCTAAGTTAAAATTAGCCAGTGGGGTATCACTTGCAACTAGCCAGCCCAGAGGCCACAGGTAACCCAGAAGCAGCCAGGTGCCCTGTTACCTGAGCTCATGGGTTCTCAGAGCGTGGCATCTGAACCAGTGCCATCAGCTGGGAACCGATTAGAAGTGAAGAAGCCCCTGCCCTCCCTGCAGACCTACTGAATCAGAAATGCCAGCGCGGGCTTTAGGAAGCTGCAGGTGACCAGCCCACATTCATTTAAGAATCATCCTTCAGTCTCTCTGCCTCTGTGGACAGATTTCAGCTACAGGGGAGGAGCTGACCTTGGCTCAAGCCATTCAGTCCTAGCCTCCCATCTCCAGCCCTAAGACTGTCCCCACCAACTATCAACACCACACCCCTCTGAGAACCGTGGGAGGGCCCCATCCTGGGGACGGGCTGTGGGAGATGCCCAGGTCCCATGAGACACCAAGAGAAGCTCTGCTCGTCCTCTGTCCCAGCTCTCTGGCCATTTCAGAGCAACCATCAATCATTTTGGAGAATCCCCAAGGGGAAGGAGACAGTTGGGTGGTTGTGTTTGGGGGATGTTCAGAAGCCTTAGGCCTGATAACCCACAGGACCCCAGAACCGCCAGGGCAGGCAGGGGCCTCAAATCACAAGCCCAAGAGGGCTCCGAGAGCTAGCTGTTGACTGTGACGGACCACTGAGAACCTGCCGTGCTGCCGGAACTACTTCCTCGCCTCTTAAAAATAAACTAGGAGGAGCCTCTCTGAGCTCATTAGTTATGGTGTTTCTTATTGGAAACATGACGACAAAGGCTACAAAACAATGCAATGTGTCTCCCATGCCCCCTTTTGCCTGAGTGCACACTGGTACTTTGTTTCCTTCCCCTTCAAGGAAAGCATCCTGCCCTGACCCCCACAAAGGCGTGGAGGGTGCAGAGCCCAGGGCCCACCTTTGCAGTGTCGGTGGAGCACGTCCAGGGCCGCGATGAGGAACTCGTGGGCGTCCTGCTGCTCGTAGCCTGCCAGGTGCCTCGCGTGGGTCCACACCAGGTGCAGTAACTTATACGGGATGTGAGGAGACCGGTGTCCAGAGTAAAACTGCCGGAGGGGAGGGGGAGAGGGAAACCTTGTCAGGAATAAACGTAGGCTCTGAACACAGAGGACACAATCAAAGCCTTTATCAGCTGCCTACCATTGGCTGTGGCTCATCTGACACAAATGGTTGAATTTTACCTTTCTACGTTTTGCAAAGTCTATTTTTATCTGGGCTCATTGGACTTTTTGAGTCCTCATATGAATTTTTACCTTTCCACCATTTAGTTTTCCATATATAAGCCCAAAAGATGAATTATGACTTGCTACTGTGAGATCACATGCAAATAAAGGTGACTCAATTTGCCCAATACTAGTTTCCTCAAAGCACCAGCCAAACCATGCAGGCCCATGGACACCAGCACCTCTGCAAAGGAAAGCACATCATGTGATGATGCAGAATTCACCAGGGTCAGCCACAGGACTCGCTGGCTCTGAGGCTAATGGCAGCTCAGGGCTTGCCAGTCAACCCTCTCCGCCAACTCAACTCAGGACACCAGACCCAGCAGCACACCGTCCATTCCACGGCTTCTTAATCAGGTCAGAACCCACAGAGGGGTCTTGCCTGTGCATATACAGAATTCAGGGCAGTTTTATTCCTCATCGGACAGGCCCGAAAACCGCACACCACTCAAATGTGTCTGAACTGGGAAAGAGACAATTAAACCACAGCCAACTACATACTGGAACCCGACTCAGCCACCAAAAGCACACATCATGGCTGCAAATGAAGACATGGGTGACTCCACCACGTATAGTTAAGCAGGGGCAGCCAGATTCAGAAAGGCTACTTCCTGCATGCATCCATCCGGATGATGCGCTGCTAAAGGACACTCAAGGGACCAAAGACAGATTGGCAACTGTCAGGGACTAGGGGTTGACTTCAGAGGGGCATAAGGGAGTTTGGGAGGTGACAGTTCTTCACCTTGAGTAGCAGCAGTTATACAACTACGCATTCATCAAAACTTCTACCTAGGTACTAAAAGATGGTTATGACTGTAATTTATACCTTAACAAACCTGAGTCTAAAACACATTAACACTTCTGTTGGATTATCACTAAAGCCAGTCACACAACCACCCACCAATTTCCTAGCTGCATCCTCCTTTCTCCTATTTGGGCTGTGGCCCCATTAGTTATGGTACATTGCAGGTACTTAGAGGAAATGGGTTAGACTCGACTACAGGCTGACAAGGCCCAGGCAGAGGCTGGGTGCGGTGGCTCACACCTGTAACCCCAGCACATTGGGAGGCCAAAGAGGGTGGATCACAAGGTCAGGAGTTCAAGACCACCCTGGCCAATATGGTGAAACCCCATCTCTACTAAAAATACAAAAGTTAGATGGGTGTGGTGGTGTGTACCCATAATCCTAGCTACTCAGGGAAGCTAAGGCAGAAAAATCACTTGAACCCAGAAAGTGGAGGTTGCAGTGAGCTGAGACTGCGCCACTGCACTCCAGCCTGGGCAACAGAGTGAGACTCCGTTTCAAAAAAAAAAGAAAAGAAAGTAAAAAAAAAGAGGAAAGGTGAAGGAAAGGGGAAAGGAAAAAGGAAAGGAAAGGAAAGAAGGCCAGCCCAGGCTGTAGATAGTTTCAGCTTTGCAGGTAGGACAGCCTCTGTCCAACTGCTGAACTCTGCAGCTGTCCCGAAAAAGTGACCAATGACCAGACATGAGCAAGCAGGCATGGCTGCGTCTCTTGCTGAGGTTACTAACAGAAACAGGCCAGGGCTGTTGGCTGGCACCTGGTTTTGACAGGCACCAGGTTGGCTGGCACCAGGGCTGTTGACAGGCAGCATCCTGGTTTTTAGTTGAGGTAACAGCTGCTTCAGCTCTGAGAAGCACATCATAGAGCTGGTGGGGGCTGATGTGGCAGCCCTTAGGTGCCTCGCCCTGAGCACTGCCATGCTCTGATGTTGGACGGAGGACAGACATGGACAGGAACCACCAACATGCAGTACATAGCTCATGAGGACAGAGGCTCTGAAGGGGCATCTAGAGAGGCCTGGGAGCGGCGAAGACCCACATTCCAGGAGGACGCAGGAAGGTGGCACATGCATGCCTTTCTGAGCCAAGAAGGCAGACCATGGAGGAAGAGGAAGGGGGAGAATCACCCCCGTCTTTAGAGACAAATGTCACCCGCCAGGGAACTCTGCCACGCATCTCCCAAAGAGCTCCTCTGTTCTGAGTCAGCAGCGTGTCCCCAAAACTCATGCCAGGTCTTCCCTTTTTGGAAAACCGTGTTTTCCATAACTGACATGTATATTAAACATTAACTTACCACAAAAGGTTCTTATGTCTCTTCCTTGATCACAGGCCACCTGATTTCATTTTTCATGTTTTTATGGAAATGCTCCCCTACAGAAGTCAGTGATGCTCACCTCCTGAAACAGTGAGGACATCTCACAGACCAGACAGGAGCTGGGGCTCTGCATCTCACAGCGGTGCCTGTCAGACAGGAAGAAGTCCCGCAGAAGTGGCGTGTGGGTCAGAGCCTGCACGATGCAGTTCATGAAGCACGTGTTCCCAAGGTTGATCAGCCCACGCAGACCTGCACAGAAGTCGTCAGAGAGCAAGAGTTACCTGTGTGCTGAACCACAGGTGCTGCTGGGTCCCAGTGGCTTCCTCTCCCTCCACATACTCATTTTCTTTTATTCATCCATTCAAGAAGCCAGAAAACAACAAGATGTCGCATTTTCCTCGTTTTGACGCCACTTTTACATGAGCAGTATTGAAGAATGTCCCCCATGATCACCCCCTCCCACTTTGGCCATTGTGTGCTTTCACAGAATTATACAGATTCAGTTTCTACAACAGGCCAGGTCAGAATGGAGTCAAACAAAACAGCTTTTAAAAAATGTTCTAGGGCCAGGTGCAGGGGCTCACACCTGTAATCCCAGCACTTTGGGAAGCCAAGGTATGAAGATCACTGGAGCCCAAGAGTTTGAGACCAGCCTGGGCAACACTGTGAAACCACGTCCCTACACAAAACACAGAAATCAACCAAGCATGGTGGTGTGCACCTGCAATCCCAGCTACTTGGGAGGCGAAGGTGGAAGGATCGCTTGGGCCTAGGAGACAGAGGCTGCAGTGAGGTGAGATGGCAAAACTGCACTCCAGCCTGGGCAACAGAGCAAGAACCTGTCTCAAAAAAAAAAAGTTACAAAAGGTTTTCCCTCAATTTGTAGAAAATTCAGCAAACGCTTACCCTCACACACATCATTTCTCTCCCTGAAGATTACCATCCCAGCCTCACTCTGGCCAGAATCAACTTGAGTCCCTTTACGCAAACAGACGCAGAATGTGGTGACGGCAGGGGCCACTGCCACGCATCGCTCTGTGCCCCAAGCCCACCGCAGGTCCCTGCAGAGAACAGATGCTCAAGAGCTGGTTACTGAGCACATCGATGAGTGACAGTTACGCAGGGTTTCAACAGAATCACGTGGACCTACGAAACCCGTAATTCTGTATTTACTTTTAAACCCTGGTAAGAAGCCGAGCTGAGTGACAACACGACTGCAGACAGTGCCCTCCACCCACCTATGGTGCAGTTCGAGGTGATCTTTCTCCTTTTCGGATTGTGCTTCAGCAGTTCAAGCTCTCGTTTGGTTGGTTCCCAGGTGGAAAACTTCTCTCCAGCGCCTGAGCAGATGAAGGACAGTTCCAGGTGCTATTAGCGAAATTTTCACATCAAATGTGTTTACACATAAAGGCTGTGGTGCTATGCTGTCTGTCAGGGTGCATTTCAGTGAGTGTCAGCCACAGCACCAGGGCCTTCTCAAACCCTCCTGTGCTGACGGGCTACACACAATACCAAAAGGAGCTTCTCACAGAGGGTGTGAGCATGTGAGCTACATTTCCTGCAAAAAGAAAAGCAGCACCTCCAGTCTAAACTACCCAACGCCAATACCAAAACATTTTTCTTTTTTTGAGACAAGAGTTTCGCTCTTGTTGCCCAGGCTAGAGTGCAATGGCACGATCTCAGCTCACCACAACATCCGCCTCCCGGATTCAAGCGATTACTGCCTCAGCCTCGCGAGTAGCTGAGATTACAGGCATGCGCCACAATGCCCAGCTAATTTTGTATTTTTAGTAGGGACGGGGTTTCTCCATGTTGGTCAGGCTGGTCTCAAACTCCTGACCTCAGGTGATCCGCCCGCCTCAGCCTCCCAAAGCGCTGGGATTACAGGCGTGAGCCACTGCGCCCGGCATGGCTGTTTTTCAAATGTGTTCCATCCTTCAGCCCAGAGATGGCAGCATCAGCACCATGGGAACTTACATGAAGGACTCTCCTGCAAACAAGTGAAATCGAAGGAGAGAACATGTACTTTTCAGCAAACTAAAATAGCATAAATACAACATAGTTACCAAACTAAAATAGATCCAACAGTTAAAAACGTGTGTGCCACAAAATATTCACAAAGAGTGATGTAAATGCTAATTAGCATCGTATTTCACTCAGCACACATGCTTTGCACTCAGAGGTAGTTGCCAACCAACATTTTTGAATACTTCAAAATACTTTTAAAGACACAGTGTGTTGGATAGATGGAATTATGAAATGATTGTAGAAGAATTCCATTTTAAGTGTGGACATACATCTCTTAGGCCTGTGCTTTAAATGCTCTGCACAAAACAATACTCCCACACTTAAGTCACAATGTCATTAAATTTCTGAAGGAAAAAAATAGAGAACACAAGTCAGAGACTGCTCTCCAGAAAAGACTCGCTCAACACAAATAATTCTGTTCACTGAAAGAGCACCTGTCGCTGTTCTTCCCTTCTCAAAACACTGGGGTGTTTCCACTGGAGAGTAATCAAGGCAAGAGAATGTAAAAGAGGCGCCAGGTTCATACGTTTCCTTTGCAAACAGCAATGGCTTTGCTACCACAGAGATCAGATGCTTGCTGTCAACTAGGGCAAATCACACCTGTCACTGTCAACCACTACGAGCATCTGTCAGAAGTGGAAACCAAAAACAAAAAGAAAAAAATTCAGGGAAGCCAAAAGAAATAAATAAAGAACATGACTGCATGATGCCTGCACCTGTCACTCAATGCCGCCGATAACCAGAGTGTTCGGCACACAAAGGTAACAGCAAGTTCGGAACCCACACTGGTGTGAAAGCCACGAGGGCGGCTCCCAGGGCGAGGATCCAACTGTGCGGGGCGGGGCTGGCGGGAAGCTCTCCTCGCTTCCATCTGGTGGGTTCACTCTGCTGACATGGATTTAACGTCACCCAAACAGTCCAGAGTTTTCAGAGATTCTACCGCAACTCAATCAGAAAACAGTCTGCCCTCCTGGGAGGAAGCAGGTATGTTTTTACACGTAACATTGCAAGAGATCACTTGCTAGAAGCCAGTAAAGCTGAGGGCAAACCACTGTGGGATTTCCAGATATGGAGTTGCCTGTTCCCCAGAGGTGTGACCTCACCACATTGGTTCAGTCCCACATTTGCAGGTGCACCCTGGAAGAGCTTAAGTACTGCTGGGGTTGTTCCCCTAATCCAGCCGCAGGCCCATGGAGGCCTGCAAGGTAACATCTTGGAAGTGGTCCCAGGCACAGGGGCAGCTATGCATGCCTCGACGCTAGCCCCTCCCCTGCAGTGCAAGGCTTCAGCTGACTCCACTGCGGGCCTTAGGGGAAGGTGGGGGGCCTCTTCCTACCAGCCGCCACCTTCCTACTAGGTACTTCTGTTTCTCCTATGGGGTCTGCCCTTGATGGACATGCAGGAATTGCAGGGTCAGGGAAGTAAACTGAGGCAGAACCAAACCTTGCATTTTCCAAGCCTTCCGCTGCTCCTCCTTGGCGATTATTTCCATGTCTTTGTCATAGATGTAGTCCTGACACAGAAAGCAGTAGATGCCTCCATACATCAGGTCAATGGCTGAAGAGAGAAAGGAGGGAGGAGAAACGAGTTGAATTAAAAACAAGAAGGAAATGCTGCAGGGCAGAGTTAAACACAGTGAGGTTCTGGAGACACTGACTGTTCACGGCACCTATGCCTAAGCTGCAGTGCCCAGTCCAGCAGGGTCTCCTATCCTGAGCAGCTGAGGGGCATGCACTGTGCTTGGGAGCTCATGCCCAGGGCTGAGGTGTCTAAAAAACAGAGGCGACCCATACATACTTTTCAAAGTAGCCAATACTCCAGGATCAGGACCTCTGCCACCTTCTCTGAATGCGTGGTATTTAAAACTGGTACATCTGCATTGGGTATTATCCCTCCTGGCCACCTGACACAGAGTGACTGTGCTTCCCTCCATCTAGGATTCCTTACACCATCACCATAAAGCACGCAGCAACAACTTGCTATGACTTCTGTGGTTGGCAGCATTCGCTACTCTTACCTTAAGGACAGGGTAAAATAGTTTCTCGTCAGATGACCCTGATTGACATCTTGACCCATAACTACCTGAAGATGGATCTCCCACAGTTTCTCAACTGCATCTTCTATAAAATGGGACTAATAGCCTATAAGCTGTGGCTCATGCCTTTAATCCCAGCACTCTGGGAGACCGAGGTGGGCAGATCACTTGAGGTCAGGAGTTCGAGATCAGCCTGGCCAAAATAATGAAACCTCGTCTCTACTAAAGGACAAAAAATTAGCCAGGCATGGGGGCACACGCCTGTAATCCCAGCTACTTGTGAGGCTGAGGCAGGAAAATCGCTTGAACCTTGGAGGTGGAGGTTGCAGTGAGCCAAGATCGCACCATTGCACTCCAGCCCGGGCAATAAGGGAGAAACTCCTTCTCAAAAAAAAAAAAAAAAAACGAGTTAATTGGATGTTATGTGGCCGGAAGCAGTGGCTCACACCTATAAGCCCAGCACTTTGGGAGGCCGAGGTGGGCAGATCGCTTAAGGTCAGGAGTTCGAGACCAGCCTGGCCAATACAGTGAAACCCCATCTCTACTAAAAATACGAAAATTAGCTGGGCTAGTGGCGCATGCCTGTAATCCCAGCTACTCAGGGATTACTGGCAGTATTTGGTACTCTTCAGCCCCACATTTGCAGGTGTGCCCTGGGAGAGCTTAAGTACTGCTGGGGTTGTTCCCCTAACCCAGCCACAGGAGCCTGAGGCAGGAGACTTGCTTAAACCCATGAGGAGGAGGTTGCAGTGAGCCAAGATTGCGCCACTGCACTCCAGCCTGGGTGACGGAGTGAAATTCTGTCTCAAAAAAAAAAAAAAAAATTGTATTTTATGTGAATTTCACCTGGGGCTCTCCCAAAGTGATAAGATTACAGGTGTGAGCTGCCATGCCCAGACACAACTTTCTTAAGTACAAATATATTTCCAATGTTCTATAACCCTTTTCACCACACTGAATCCCAGCCCAGGTGTAATAGCAGCATACATTGGTCTGAGAATCAGAGCAGAAACATTCTTTATCCTATTCAAAGCAAGTATCTACACGATGGAGCTACTGTAGAATTCTATCATACCCACTCTGTCCTGATCAGTGTCCTCTCCCCTTACTTCCTCCATGTCAGAAGTCGTCACTCTCTGCCAATTCCTCGCCATGGACTAGGTAGCCTGGTCACCTGCGGCCAATCAGGGCCCTGTGTGCCCTCAGCTCTCCTTCCAGAAAGGCCAGGGAACTCACTGTTACAACCTGAGGCCCTACTTTCAAGCAGCCTTTTCACAACCAGTTGCTCTTAGTTGCAAATGAGATACGTCCCCTGGCAATGACCGACTTACTCATTTTCATCTCTATTACTTAAAGCTTTCTTTAATATCAACTACCACCATGTCACCTAGAAATTAAAGAAATGTTTCCTTTACAATAACTGTAGCTGTGGCAAAACAGCATGATATTGAGGTGACAGCTTCCAAGTGTCCACAGGG
>PVKP010045534.1:0-16080 GCA_004027715.1 Plecturocebus donacophilus | reverse complement strand
AAATAAAAAAAAAAAAAAAAAAGGAATTTAACCTTTACTCTGAGTGGAAAGGAAAAGTATGGAATGTCTTGATCTAATTTATGTTCTAACAGAGTCTTTGTAGCTACCGTGTTGAGCAGAGACTGCAGAGTTAAGGATATAATCATGAAGACTATTTAGGGAACTATTACAATCCAGGTGAGATATCCAGGTGAGACATTGTCTTAGATCTGGATCCTTGGAAACTAACTCTGAGATGAGCAGTTGCATCCACAGGGTTATAGCGGGGGTCCTCTTGGGAAATACTCATTTAAGGAGCTGAGGAAGGTATAATAGGTCAGAGGGAGAAGCTGACCTGAAAGATGGTGGCATCTGACAACTCAGCCAATCCTATGGGGACCCCTGGAGCTGGGATGGCCCTTTAGAGTTGTCCAAAATTAGATTAGTTTTCTGTGGCTGCTATAACAAATTACCACAAGCTTGGTGGCTTAAAACAACACAAATGTATTATTTTACAGTTCTAAATAGCAGAATTGTAAGAGTCCCAAATAGGTCTCGTGGGAATATTAAGGTGTCAGCAGAGCTGCGTGCCGCCGGAGACTCAAGGGGGAGAATCTGTTACCCTGCCTTTTCCAGCTGCTAGAAGCTGCCTGCATTGCACCTTTCTGAGGCCACCTGCATCCCAGCAATCGCTATCACATCTCCTTCTCTGACTCTGACTCCTGGTTCCTTCTTTCATTTATACAGAGCCTTGTGATTACATCGGGCCCACCCAAATGACCCAGGACAATCTGTACATCTGAACACCAACTGGTGAGCTAAACTTACTTCCCCTTGCTATGTAACCTAACACATTCACAGGTCTGGGGATTATGCTATCACTCTGTCTACCACAGGCAAAGTGGCCAGGTCTTTCTATCCATGCATTGACCAGGCTTTTGTGGGGGGCTGCCCCTTGGGAGAGCAAAGCAGGTCTCCTCAGCCAAGACAATCCTCATGAGGGACACACCTGTGTGTCTTCCACAGCCAACATCCCCAGCAGGTGGAGGATGGGCACCTCGGCTCTGAAAAGGATACTTGGGGGGAACGAGCAACATGATAATCGCTGTGGCACAAAGCAATTGGATGATGGATCTATTTTGAAATTAGATTCAGCAGGATTTGCTGATGAGAAAAGAGATCTCAAGGATACTCCATGATTTAGGGATGAACAATGGAAAACTAGACCTGCTGTTGATTAGGGAGGAAACACTGAATCAGTACTGTCTCATTTAACCCTTAAGATTAAACTGTGAGGAAAGTACTTTTATTACCTTCATAATACAACTGAAAAGACAGAGGCACAAAGATGTGAAGAAACCTATCCAAGGCCACACAGTGAATAAGTGACAAAGCCAGGATTTGAACCCAGCCAGTCCACCTCAAAACACTCTGTTTTATCATTTTTAAATGATAATGGGATCCTTTCTATAAAATACTTGTTTAGGGGTCCAAAATTGAGCTTACATTATTTTATAGAATCTTGACCTTTCACTCTGGGCCTAGAACCATGTCTGACATAAGCTGGAATGCTTGGAAATATTTGGACACTGTATGAAGATCTAGTTACATACATAAAATACCTGGATGTGTTTCTACTTGGCTCTGTACGGCCTTGCTCCAAACTCCACCTCTATATTAGTACAGTCTAAACTCTTTAGTCCAAAACCCGAAATGTGAGCCAGGCATGGTGGCATGCACCTATAGTCCTAGCTGCTTGGGACACTGAGGCAGGAAGATCGCCTGAGCCCAGGTTACAATGAGCTATGAACACACCACGATATTCCAGGCTGAGCAACAACGTGAGATGCTGTCTATAAAAGTAAATAAATGGATAAACATAAAATCTATGATGTGGCCCAAGCCTTGTTTCTCACCGTCTCACCAAGTCTCCAGCCTTTCTATGCTGTTTCATACATCAGCTCCTTTACCCTTCTTCTTCCCCCTTAGGCATTACAGAGTTAATTAACTGGACTCTGCCCAGGGTGGCTGGCTCTCGACATTGCCCTGAATGCACGTGCTGGCTCTGCTTCCCCACCGCCGGGTAGGACATACTGCACACCTGGAATAGCTTCTCCTTTCTCCCAGCCGAGCTGAATACTCCTCACCGTCAAACCCTAGCTAGAGACTGTCTCCACCATGAAGGCTTACACGTAATAATTTGTTCAATTGTTTGTAACAGAAACTCAACTACATTATTTTAACCAAATAAGCGTTTGTCTTCTCACGCACC
Source organism: Plecturocebus donacophilus (assembly GCA_004027715.1). Taxonomy (NCBI): domain Eukaryota; kingdom Metazoa; phylum Chordata; class Mammalia; order Primates; family Pitheciidae; genus Plecturocebus; species Plecturocebus donacophilus. The sequence goes on along the minus strand of PVKP010045534.1, from coordinate 13,829 downwards.
AAGAAGTCCAGAAGCAGACAGCCCAGGACTGTTACCGCTGCTCAGAGAAGTCACCAAGGACCAGGCTGCTTCTAACGTCCTTGTCTGACAACCTCAGCGACCGGCTTTGGTCTTCGTGGTGGTAAGATGACTGCTCTACTCTAGGTGTTGCGTCTGGGGCCCAGGCAAAGAGAAGGTGCAGGGGCAAAGGGGCAAAGGTGCATGCCAGCTGAATTGTGCCTTTGTACCAAGAAAATAATTGCTTTCCTAGAAGCCCCACTTACCGGACTTCCTGTCATCTTGCTGGCCAGAACTTGATTGTGTGATCACCTCTTACTGGGCACATGGTTCTCCTAAACAAAATTGATATGCTATTAGAAAGGAGGAGGAAATGGTAGAAAATGAGAGAAACAAGCAGCAGTGCCTACCACTCCTTCAGTCTATTCCAGTCCATTGGAACTTTACCCTCCTCTGAGCAACTGTTTACAGTCATCCCGCCTTATCCCAAGGGGATGCTTTCCAAGACCTCCAATGGATGTTTGAAACCAGGGATTGTATCAAGCCCTATAAATACTGGTTTTTCCCTATATGTACATACTTGTAACAAAATGTAATCTATAAATTAGGCACAATAAGAGATTAATGATTATAACTAATAAAATAGAACATTCATAAGAATATACTGTAAGAAAAGTTATGCAAATGCAGCCTCTCTCTCTCTCTCTCTCTCTCTCAAAATACCCTATTATATTGTACTCACCCTTCTTCTTGTGATGTGTCCATGGTTAGATGTCAGGAGCAGACAATGTCAATAACTAACAGGTAGGTAGCACACACAGTGTGGATACAGTGGACAAAGGAGAGATTCATGTCCCCACAGGACAGAGTGGGATGGCGTGAAACTTCATAACACTGCACAAAATGGTATGTAATTTAAAATTTATGTATTGATTATTTCTGAAATGTTTAATTTAATATTTTCAGACCATGGCTGATCATGGGTAACTGAAACCATGGAAAGAAAACTGCTGATAAAGAAAATACTGTATTGCGGCCAGGTGCGGTGGCTCATGCCTGTAATCCCAGCACTTTGGAAGGCCAAGGCGGGTGGATCACCTGAGGTCGGAAGTTTGAGACTAGCCTGACCAACATGGAGAAACCCCGACTCTAAAAAAAAAAAAAAGAAAGAGAGAAAAGAAAATACTGTATTGCAATTTGCGTGCAGCAAGAGTCCATGTCTATATCCCCCATAATACGGTGCTAAGCACATGGTAAATGTTCCATTGACTAATACCACAAAATCCATACAGGCAACATGGCGCAATGGTTACTAGCTAGGCTTTGGATTCAAGTAGCCTGTGCTTGAATACCAACTCAGCCACTTGCCATTTATTAGTCCTGTAAACTTGACCAAGTTACTTAACCTCTCTGTTCTTCAATTTCCCCATCTGTAAAATGCAAATAATGTGTTAATACATATAGACAAGCCTTGGCATCCTGGGGATTGGTCCCAGGACATCCTCCATACCAAAATCTGTGAATGTGCAAGTCCCTTATATAAAATGGCATAGTATTTGCATATAACCTGCCCACATCCTCTCATATTCTTTAAAGCATTGCTGGATTACTTACAATACCTGATCCAATGCTTACGCATCACTTTATTCATGTGGATTCAATGTAGTACTCAGTGCATGGTAAATTCAAGTTTTTCTCTATGGAACTTTGTGCAATTTCCCCCAAAATATTTTTTATCTGAGGTTAGTTGAATCTACAGATGCAGAACCCACAGACATGGAAGGTTGCCTGTATTTAATGCAGTTGTTATAAGGATTAAATTAGATTAACCCTAATATTAATTTAATAAATTAACTTTAATAGAACAGCTAGAATAGTAAGCACTATGTAAGTGTGTATTCAATGAATATGTGATTGTCACCTATGGTTAAAACATTACCAGGAATTGGGACCCAAAATTTGACAAGTTAGAGCATCTTCATGGACTAAAGGAACAGAACGGTCGAAGCCAGGACTGCTGAAGTCAATTAAGATGCATGTTATAACCGCAGGTGAGACATCAATAAGGAGACCTAGTGACATGTGGGTCAGAGTTGAGGCTTTAAGGTTAGGCTGCCAAATCCGGCCACTAGCTTCCTACTTATTAACTGTGTTCCCTGGGCAAATCACTGAATCTGTGTAAGGTTCAGTTTTCTCACATGTAAAATTAGGATAAAAATAAACAGAGCCTCCCCTTAGGTGTTTTGAAGATTAAATAGACAATTATGTAGGATACTTAACATTATTCACGGTACGTCTGAATAAATGTTCATTTTGTTCTATAATTGAGAAGCCAACTAGACCATTTGTCCTTGGCTGAAGGGGGTGCAGGAGTGCAGAATGAAGTTTTGCCATGAATGTAGATTCTCCCTTACAAATCTCTCCATTTTCAAACCCGAGGTGAGAAGTTGGAGCTGAGGGAAGAGGTATCTGAGCTGCAAAGTTGTTTGGCCTTCCTGGGGCATTATGAGGCACAGGAATGAGCCAGTGCCCTCTAGCTTGAGTTCTGACAGTGGATCCTTTTTAAAAATGGAACAAATGGAGCTCTCCTAAGAAACATTTACTTTATTTATTTTCTTAGACTGGCATATAGAGCAAGGTGCAGTGGCTCACACCTGTAATTCCAACACTTTGAGAAGCCAAGGCAGGAGGATTGCTTGAGCCCAGGACTTCGAGAACAGCCTAGGCAACATAGTGAGATCCCCCAACTCTATAGAAATATTTAAAAATTAGCCATGCATGGTGGCTCATGCCTGTGGTCCCAGCTACTTGGGAGTCTGAAGTGGGAGGATCGCTTGAGCTCGGGAGGTCAAGGATTCAGTGAGCCGTGGTCGTGTCACTGCACTTCAGCCTCGGTGACAGAGCAAGACCTTGTTTCACAAGGAACAAAAACAAACAACAACAACAAAAATAACTGGAATACAGCAGGCAATTGTTATCTCTGGAAGCTCATCTACTCCCAACTCCTGTAAGATATGTCACACACACACACAAACTCTTCCAGGAAACCAAGAGATTAAATATTTTAACCAACAAACCTAGTTAGTGGGATCTAAACCCCAGACTTCTAACTTTTTTTTTTTTAAAGAAAGAGTCTTGCTCTATTGCCCAGGCTGGAGTGCAGTGGCGTAAGCATAGCTCACTACAGCCTCGACCTTCCAGGCTCAATTGATCCTTCAACCTCAGCTTCTTAGTAGCTGGGACTGCAAGTGTGAACCGCCACACCTGGCTTTTTAAATTTTTTATCTGTTGCAGAAATGAGGTCTTGCTATGTTGCTCATGTTGGTCTCAAGCTCCTGGCCTCAAGTGATGCTCCCACCTGAGCCTCACAAAGTGCTAAGATTACAGATATAAGCCACTGCGCCAAATCCTTGTACCCTTAAATTTGTGGCTTGTTACATTTCAAAACGATTTTCTCTGTTATGAAATCAAACTTAATGTGCATTTCCTATAATCTCTACCTAACCTCCTCCTCTTAAATAGCTTATGATATATTGTTGCAAACAGAAATAGATGACCTAGACAGAAGATCAGATGTCTTCAATCCTATTATCCACGTATCTCTAATTCCATGAGAAATTTCAGAGGGCAACATATGTGTGGAAGGCAGTGTGGAGCCAAGGGACATTTTGATAGAATTTGGGCATTGGCCTCAAACACTACTACACTCCACTGGCAGGCAAGGTTAAGCCAGATTATGTGGCCCAGAGCCTAGAAATAAAATGGGTAATAGCCTACATGACCTCCTCTCTAAGTGCCACCTGAGTCTCAGCCCCCCTCGTTCCAGCACTCATTGGTCAGGCAAGACCAATCCAGTGAGAATCAGAAGAGGTGACAGAGAGAGCTTGTGTGTGTGCCAATGTACAGGTCAGAGCTGCTCTAGGCAGCCAGCCCCAGCCTTCGGATAAACTCAGCACAGCCCCTTCTTGCTTACCCAGGAAGATGGGAAAGGGAGTGAAGAAGCAAGAGAGAATAAAATGAAGAAGCCAAGACTTCTTCTTCCTTTCCCCTCCAGAAGAAAACCAGCTCAAGAGCCAGAAGTGGTATAGGCCCCTAAGTCAGGCTTATTCAAGCTCCACTTGTAATGCTCCATGCCCTAAACAGTATGACTCAAGACTGTCCCTGAACATGGCTGATCCACGGGAACATCCTTTCTTCTGGGTAGTCTCAGAGGTGGGTGAGGGGAGCACCATGAGCTTTCTCAGACTACAGGCCAAGCTATTTTATTTTACATTCTTATGTCACCATGTCGGAACTTAATAGCACTGTATCGCAAAATAAATAATTGGGTTTTTGTGATGAGCCTTCGAAATTTCCTTCCCACTGCGGATGTGCCACATTGTCTCCTAATTCTTTCCTTAGAAGCAGACATAATCCATGTTTCTCAATGAATTTATAATACAAAACCTTCAAAGGGTGGCATGTAAGTTCCACAGACCTCATTTTTACAACAGGGAAAGAATCTTTCCAGGAAAAGATTTTGAAGACATGAATATTAAGTGAGCAGTGCTATTATATGTATGTGCAATGGAAAAGTCTCCCAGTCTTTGGTAACTGGTGCAGTAGACCAGAGCTGGTTTTAATTATGTAGAAATGATTGATTACAGTAAAAACTCAACCAGGAAAATTGCCTCAGAGTTAGAGTAAAGAATTCATAAGGATTTAAAGTTGGCAGAGACCAAAGTGATCATATTATTCACCGGTGCCTTAGGTTTTATTTAATCCAGTCAACGAATATTTACTGAATGCCTATTATGTGCAGGAAAGGCAAGTGCAAAAATCCTTTTTTAATATTAAAAAAGATCACAGTCCATCATATGATAGCCATTGTAATTCTAGACTTTCAGAAAATTATTTAATGAGGTAAAATTAACTACAAGCTTAGTAAAAGTTTAAATGTTATATTTTAATCATTACAACATTGCCTACATTGAAAATTAGTAGTATACATATGTATGAGACATATCATTCATTTCATTGACAAAATGCTTGATTCACAAACAATCCTAAAATACCTTGCAGGTACATCTAAACTCCCTCTGAGTCTAAAGCCTGTAAACGGGAAATTGCTGACTAGTTCAATAAGCTCATTTAACTTATGATGAAAATCAATAAATAACTTACATCTGGTCTTATAACTAGCAGTAGAGCTGGCAGCTCCCACTCCTGACCCAGAGCCTACGCTGGGCTCTTACAGTGTGACTCTCAGCGCTGCGTCCCAGCTCCCTCGGCTTCTCCCCACGCCCCGCCGCAGGCTGGCAGGTGGAGGCAGGGATCCACCTGTCCTTTCCCTTCCCCTCCTGGAGGGGGCTTTTGAGTACAGCTGGGGCAGGGGAGTCAGGATGGTGGGCTCACCGGGAAACTGGATGACAAGGGGCATCACTCTCTGCTATGTCAAATAGCTGCAGAAGAACTCAGACAGATATGTTTTCAAACGTCCAAGAAGCTTGGGGAACAAGAATTACATTTTCATTCTGTATCCAAAACAAGGTCTTGATGTCCCAAATGCTGTAACTGTACTGCAGTTCCAGAGAGTCCTGAGCTGGCCTCTGGAGACCTGTGTGCCATGCAGTGTGAACCCAGTACATAGGCCAGCTCAGATGGCAACTTGGTCTTTAATGCAGATGAAACCAGGTTCCCCTACTGGATACAAATAAATCTTATTTTTCTTAAAGAGTATTTGTCTGCTAAGATAACGCAAAGCAATATTAGGATCCATTTTACTAAAAAAGGTTTAGGGGAGTTTTTAGGGGAAAAGCTCTTTATCATTATTTTCATTTGGGGATAACACTCCCTACCTCATTGGTTTGTCCCTGCTCTCCAATACCCTCGTACTAGGTTGAATAGCATCCCCTTCAAAATTCACGTCCTCCCAGGACTTCAGAATGTGATTTATTTGGAAATAGGGTCTTTGTAGATAGAATTAGTTAAGGTGACGTCATACTGGATTAGGGTGGGCCCTAAATCCTATGACTGCTATCCTTAAAAGAAGGCCATGTGAACCAGGCACAGTGGCTCACACATGTAACCTCAGCACATTGGGAGGCCAAGGCAGGCAGATCGCTTGAGGCCAGGAGTTCAAGACCAGCCTGGCCAATATGCTGAAACCCCATCTGTACTAAAAAGACAAAAAATTAGCCGGGCATGGTGGCACCACCTGTGGTCCCAGCTACTTGGGAGGCTGACATGGAAGAATTCCCTGGGCCCGGGAGGTTGAGGCAGCGGTGAGATCACATCACTCCCCAGCCTGGGCAACAGAATGAGACTTTGTCTCAAAAAAAAAAAAAAGAAGGCCAGGTGAAGTCACAGACATACACACAGAGAAGTCCATGTGACGCAGAGGCAGATATTGGAGTGACGCGTCTGTAAGCCAAAGGATACCAAAGGTTACCAACAGTGACCAAAAGCTAGGAAGAGCCAAGGAAGGGTTCTTCCCTGGAACCTCTGAGGGAGCATGGGCCTCCTGATGCCTTGGTTTTTGACCTCGAGATTCCAGAACAGTGAGAGAATAAATTCCCGGCGGTTTGTGGAACTTTGTTTCAACAACTGCAGGAAACTGATACAGAGGACCAGACTCTGACCCTCACTTTATTGAGGTCTAGGAATCAGTGGACGTATCGGGCTTAGGTGAAACTCTTCCTGTAGAGAGCCTGCACTGATCCAGTGAAACTGAAGGCCCAGGAACGGGCATGAAGAGGATGGGGCAGTGGTTATGGACCTGGAGAGCAGCCAGCTGAGGCAAGGCCAGGGCTGGGGCAACATCACCTATCCTGTGAGCCTCTGCTTGGCCACCACGTATCATCTTCCTGAACCCCTATCAAGCCCTGTTCTTAGAACCTTCCTCCTAGCAAGGAGTTTGGAATAGGGACATTGAGGAAAAGGGACTGTAGACCTTTGGCTGAGAAAAGGAAGAGAAGGGTAAGGCTGTCATTTGAGAAGCCAGGTTTCAGAAAAGCCTTTTTAAAAATGTTTCATCTGGCCAGGTGTGGTGGCTCACGCCTGTAATCCTAGCACTTTGGGAGGCTGAGGTGGGTGTATCACCTGAGGTCAAGAGTTCGGGACCACCCTGGCCAACATGGTGAAACCCCCATCTCTACTAAAAATACAAAATTAGCTGGGCATGGTGGCAGGTGCCTGTAATCCCAGCTACTTGGGAGGCTGAGGCAGGAGAATTGCTTGAACCCAGAGGTGGAGTTTGCAGTGAGCCGAGATCGCGCCACTGCACTCCAGCCTGGGCAACAAGAGTGAAACTCCATCTTAAAAAAGAAAAAGGTTTCACTTACTGAACTACTAGATCCTGTGACTGATGTCGATGTGCTATGGATATGGTTCCAGACCTCGTGGAGATCACCTTTTAGATGGGCAAGCAAACATTAATTACAAAATAAATAATTTTGCTATTATGAGAAGAAGTACTGCTGCAGAACATTAACACGGGATTTTGACTGTGCTTTGGCTGAGGATACAAGACAATAGTTGGCAAGTGCTACCTTATCCCAGAGTGAATTGCTAGCTCAACTATGCAGGCCTTGCAAAGGAGGCCGTGAACTGATTTTGAGAACTTAGCTTACTGTCCTCTCCAGCCTAGGAAAGAGCTTGGAGTTTCTTAGAGGAAGGCTAGAAACAAAGGAGGATTTGGTGGGTGGAGGGTGCGTGGTTCACCCCACCTCCCTACAATGCAGAAGAGGCTGCAAGCCTGCAGGGGACCTTCTGGAGCAGTTGAATGTGTCACTGGAGGTGGAGTTTGGATTGGGATCTGTTTCGTGACTGAGAAATCTAAAGGGCAGGAGTCTGACTGCAGCTCCTGATGGCAACAGCACAGAGGGTACAATTTGGGAAGGTTGCTCCACTGACAACAGGTCAGAGGAGCATTTTGCCATGAAACAGAAGTGCAGATATTCAAAGGATGAGCTGTGAGTTGACCTGGAGGCTCCTTAAAAGGGCTTTGCCCCAAAGGGCCACTTCAAAGTTATTCCAACAGAGATTAAATCCTTAAGAACAGGGGCCACAGGAGGAGATTCGAGGGCCACCTGATCCCCTCTGAGATTTGGGTGAAGGATCAGCTGAATCAGGGAAGTACAGGGAGAGATCCTGGGATCAGGGTCGCCAAAGAATCTCAGAGCAGCCAGTGGGAGAAAGAGCCCACTTGGAACACCTGCCAGCCCAAAGAGCACAGCGCACAAGCTCTCAGCAGAAGCTTTGCAGCCCATTATCCTACCTCCCCTCTATCCTCGCAGTTGAAGGAGTGTGGAGGTGAAAGGAGAAACTGGAGTTGTAGAGAGAGAAGTTGATCACATCACCATTTCCTACTGCAGGTTTCCTACCCACAACGGGCCAACACTGAATGATTCATAGTTTTTATTATTCCTCTGGACTGGACACAATTAATTACCAAGATCTAAAGTGACTAGAACACTCTTCATGGGCAGATAATCTATAGTGGCTGCTAGAGGAAACTGTCCCCTCACGGTGGTTTACAGTGACAATCATGACAAAAAGTAACTTTGTCTTATGATTGGGCTCTTCAAATTCTGCACTTTCTATTACACTATGAAAGAGAGGCACATGGCGCTATAGTGCATGTGACAAAGGGTTTGACCTGAATGGAGGAGGTAAGGGGAACACAGACAGGGCTTCAGGTAGTGGGGAATCTTGAAGAACTGCAGCAGCAGCAAAGGGGGTGTGAAGAGCAAATAAGGAGGAAGGGTAGGAATTGAGCTCAGGGTGGGCTTTCTGAATTACTCTATGAGAGATGGAATGGTTTGGGGTAACTTGCAGTTGGAGAGCATATGAAGGGGTATGTGTGCTAAAGTGAGAAGAAGGTAATCTGGAGAGAGAGAAGTAATGAGGTGGGGGCGGGGGCCACTCGTGAGATGTGGTCTCTAGCCAAGGTGATGGCAGGGCTGGAGACAGATAGGAGGGCTATGACCGTAGTCATCGATGAGCAGGGAGCAGCAGATCAGGAAGTCTGCATGAACCACGAAGGAACAGGGCTTCGCAGACATGAGCAAGCGTTGGAAAGACAGGAAATCCAGACGGCTCAGTGGAAGGGTTTGGGAAAGAGTAAGTGAGTGGGAAACTGGGAGGAGGAGAGGGAGCACCACCTCTTGTTGGGATGAGATCATAGGGTAGGGGTTACATCAGTAGGTCGACCAATGAATACAGGAATGTAGGGAGAGATGATTGAGTCCCTGACGGTCTTCTACAGCCTTGCTGCTCAGAGTGTGCGCTGAGGACTAGCAGTATCAACATCACCTGAGAACTTGATGTCAGGCCCCACTGTAGACAAACAGGATAAGATTCTGCATACGACAAGCCACCTAAGTGGTTCTATGCACATGGAGGTTTGACAGCTCTGCTCTAGAGTTTGATCAACAATCCAGCTATGGCCTGGGAGGAGCACTGTGAGGTTACTATATGTAGCTGGATATTCCTTATTTTTTAGTCCATAGGAGGCTGTTTACTGGCCTCCTGGTGCAACGTGGCCACTTACAGGCTGCTGTGATGGGTTTTGGTTGCTGTTGTTTGTTTTTTCTTTTTTTTTTTTTTTTTTTTTTGAGATAAAGTCTTGCTCTGTCGCTCAGGCTGGAAAGCAGTGGCGTGATCTTGGCTCACTGCAACCTTCACCTCCCAGGTTCAAGTGATTCTCCTGCCTCAGCCTCTTGAGTAACTGGGACTACAGGCGCATACCACCTCACCCGGCTGATTTTTGCATTTTTATTAGAGACAGGTTTCATCATGTTGGCCAGACTTATCTTGAACTCCTGACCTCAGGTGATGTGACCACATCAGCCTCCCACAGTGCTGGGATTACAGGCGTGCACCACGGCGTCCAGCCCTGCTGTGATGGTTTTAGAGACTGATCTGTGGCTCACTCTGGGGACACTGTTTGGTGGGGATAGTGTAACTGAGTGGAATTGAAGTCAGTTTCACATATGAACAAGGTAAATGATTGGAGGGAGTAGGCAAGGATAAAGCCCCCAAGTATCTCCCATCGGCTTGCTTGCTTCAGGCCTGACATCCCACATCTCCCACTCCTGCAGCCAGCTCTGTAGTATTTACTGGATGTGCACCAAGCGCCAGGCAGGCACGCTTAATCATCCCCTTCAATTTCCAAAGCCTTTGCATAAACCATCCCGCATTTTAATTTTTATTTTCGTAACCACCTTTTGAGGTTGGTAGAAAGATAGAAGATACTTTATTTACAGTCCTGGAGTATTTACCCTAAATCAGAGTTGATGAGTGGCTGAGCTGGGATTTGAATCTAGATTCTCTGACTTCAGCTGATTTCTGCAGAAAAGGCAGGTTTGCTTATGAAGGGGCTTATTATTTATGTCATAGACACTAGAGTTTAGTGAGCCTTGACCTGTTACAATTTTGTTTCCTAATTACATAAGCAAGAGGATTCGAAATGCAGAAAGAGGCCCTTTCAGTGACAATCTCCTTTCTGGTCCTCTCTGACCCATCTCCTGGGATGTCACAAACAAAGCAAGAAGTACCGCAGAAAGCAGAGAGGCCCTCTTCAATGGGCTTGTTTGGGACAATGTGCAAAGAATCCCTGATGCACTTTGTGGAGAGGGAGCACTTAGGAAAGCTTGGACCTGGCTTTTCTGCTTCCTCATCTGGTGGAGTGGCGGCTTGGCAGCTTCACGGCTGTAAAACACCGCTGTCTGGTCACTCTGATTCTAATTGAATGCACATCACACTAAACATATTGCTGGCAGGACTCTTAATTTTTAAAAACAAGAGAAATGTGGGAGGAATGAGCCAGCTCGTTCCATCACTTCCCAACTCTCTGCACCTGTTCTTCCATGTGATCCTCATTGTCCTCCTCAGGGACTCCTGTGTAGTCAGGGAGATGGGGCTAGGAAAAAAGTGGAGGGAGGCCCAGAGCTTCTTTTGTCTGTATTTTTTGGCAACCTGAGCCTCCCGGTTACACAGCTTGATGAGAGTTGTTTTTCAAAAGCCGGGGGAAATAGCACTGAAGGGAAGTTGCCTCCGTTGATCTGGAAAGTACTTCTCCCATCAGCCCTCTAAATGCTTTTGACAAACAGTGCCAGCTGGTTCCCATGGGGCATTTGCCTCAGTTGTTTACAGAAGTCTACCAGAGATGGAAGGGATGGCTGGGAAAGATTCAAAGCTTCGTTACTCAGCCCCAGCAGCCCCTACCAGAGCCCACAGCTTTTTGCTCTAGCAGTGGGCTCAGAGTGTCTCACTGGGCTTCCAGCTATGTTTTGCTTTTATTTTTAAAGGATATGATGTGATGTCCTGAACCAGAGTTCAGGACCCAGTAACAAGGAGTGGCTGTCCTGCCACTGGTCCTAATGTTCCATCTTTACTTGGCAGAGCACGGGAGCCTATGCTGGGTGAGCCGGTGCCAGCTCCGTGAGCACCGTGGTCCGGCAGGCAGAGAATTCCAAATCCAGAGAACCTAGATAGTGGGAGCTTCATGTATAATCACCCTGTTTTTGTAGCACTGGCTTCTTAAATCAATTAGGATATTGAATTTCCGGCTTGGCTATTTAAGTACATCACCAGAAAAACCACTAAACCTGCCATTCTTACACAGTCTGAGGCTTTCTGATGATTTTCCCATTAACATAACACATTCCTAGAATTAAGGATGTGAGATAAACAGCAGGTCTAAAAAGAATTCCAGGCCAGGCCCAGTGGCTTATGCCTGTAATCCCAGAGATCTCGGAGGCCAAGGCAGGAGGATGGCTTGAGGCCAGGAGTTTGAGACCAGCCTGGGAAACACAGCAAGACCCCATCTCTACAAAAAATTTTAAAACTACCCAGTTATAGTGATGCATACCTGTAGTCCCAGCTACTCAGGAGTTGGAAACAAGAAGATCCCTTAAACCTAGGAACTTGGGGCTACAGTGAGCTACGATTTTGCCACTGTACTCTAGAGTCAGTGAAGGAGCAAGACCCTGTTTCAAATAAATAAATAAATAAATACAATTTCATACAAGGTTCTAGGAATGAGGTTTTGATGAAATGAAAAATCATTAAACTTTTTTCCTTAGCGACTTTACCCATTAAGAACTAGAATAAAATTGATGTGAGAAAAACAAAGGCACCCGTATATCGATCTCTTACTATGTGCCAAGCCCTTTTAAGCCCTTTCATAGATTTCTTATTTAATCTCCACAACAATTTCAACTTCTCTTCCTGTTAATGGAAATGTGGCTTAGATTTACCTAAATTTACAGGAGCCACTAACTGGTAAGACTGAGATTAAAACTCACATAAATCTGTGTTTAAAGCCCTTAATTGCCTTATGTCATTCACAAAAAGATGCGAAAGGGTCTTTTTTATTTTACTTTATTTTGAGATGGAGTCTCGCTCAGTCACTTGCTGGAGTGCAGTGGCATGATCCCAGCTCACTGCAACCTCTGCTCCCTGGGTTGAAGCGCTTCTCCTGCTCAGCCTCCTGAGAAGCTGGGACTACAGACATGCTCCTCCACGCCTGACTAATTTTTGTATTTTTCATAGAGACAGGGTTTCACCATGTTGGCCAGGCTGGTCTCAAACTCCTGACCTCAGGTGATCTGCCTGCTTAGCCTCCCGGAGTGCTAGGATTGTCACAGGCATGAGCCACCACAGCCGGCCAAGGTCTTTATTTTTGAACCTTGCATTTTTTATGGCACTTTGTAATTTTCGAAATATTTTGTGAACAGTATCTTTTTTTGAATCTCTTAATAATTCTGTGACTAAGGCAGAGAAGGCCTTTTTTCCATTTTGCAGATGAGGAAACTAAGGCCCAGACAGATTAAATGATTGGCCACGTTTCCAGAACTAGTAAATATTGGAACACCAATAAAAGTGTAGGTCTTCTCACTCCTGTCTCAGTGTGAGATCTGTTCCTCTCAGCGCCTCTTCATATAAGCAAAGAACCACGTGCTGAAAGAGACCTGCGTGATCATGGAGTCTAAAGCTCTCATCTTTTATTTGCGGAAACTAAGACCAGAAAGGGGGAATTCCTTAACCAAGGTCACCCAACCAGCCAGTAACAGAACTGGCCCCAGAAATCAGACCCCCAATATTTGCCACTCTCAAAAGAAGAAGAAGAAGAAATTTGTAAGAAAATCGTGATCAATAAAAAACATTTGAGGGAAACATTCTGCCAGTTGCTTTGGAAGCATGAAAGAGGAGGCCTCAGGACGAAGCATCGTTGGTTCTTGAGTTCTAACCTCAACCTGCACAGTATTTACCAAAATATTTTGTTTCAAGAATAATTTGTTCATCAGTCATTAATATTATGCCTGTAAAGTCGCAAAGCAAGTTTTCCTCCATGTTAATGTGTAACTTGCTATTAAAGATGTTTTTATGTAGGCTAAAATAGCCTTCAAAGGCCAGCATGCCTTAAATTAGGAACTTAATAGTTCAGAGACAGAATGCCTCATTACAGCATCCGACACTAGAGAGCGCTCTCTGAGAAGGTTGGCTATACAAACAGGAAGCCTCCGGGAGCGGCAGGAGACCCAGAAGGCAAGCCACGAAGAGACCAAATAAACAGTAAAAAGATACAGTAATATCAGCGGGTCCTATGTCACAAGCTACAAGATAGGCAATGAAAAGGGGTGTGTCTGTGTCTGTGTGTGTCTCTGTATTTTGGTTTTAGTTTTGTTCTTGTTTTAACATAGACTTAGTCCAGAATAGGATTGATTTTCCATGTGGATACCATTAACTTCTCACAACCTTGAAAGGTAGGTATTACTGTCTCCACTTAGATTAAGAAATCAAGGTTCAGTGAAATTAAGTCATGTGCCCAGGATCATAAATGCAAA